>MWMN01000246.1:0-18588 GCA_002968875.1 Cordyceps cicadae
TAAAGAGATAATTCTTATACACTTTATAGGAGGCTATAAGGATAAAAAAAAGTCTCTACTTTATAAGTTATAAGGATAAAAAAAGTCTCTACTTTATAAGATTATAAGTCTCTATAAATATACCCACTTTTATTAAGTTAAGTTATAATATTATAATAATATAATTATAATATTATTAAACCTTAATTCTAATATTAGAGTTATCTATAATATAACTATAATATTAGAATAAGGTTATATACTATATCTCTAATATTTAATAAAGGTCTAGACTTAAATAGACTTTTAAGTACTTAACTATATAAAGGGTAACCTTTTCCTATACTAAATAGCTTAGAATTAGTAATGAATTAATAACCTTTACTTCTCTTATACTTATAAGAGAACTTCTTACTAAGTTTTATTATCTTCTACTTTATAATAACCTTATNTAGAGTTATCTATAATATAACTATAATATTAGAATAAGGTTATATACTATATCTCTAATATTTAATAAAGGTCTAGACTTAAATAGACTTTTAAGTACTTAACTATATAAAGGGTAACCTTTTCCTATACTAAATAGCTTATAATTAGTAATAAATTAATAACCTTTACTTCTCTTATGCTTATAAGAGAACTTCTTACTAAGTTTCATTATCTTCCACTTTATAATAACCTTATATACCTTAATAAAAATATATACTAGTTAATTATAGAATTCTACTTTATTCTATAATTTCTTAAGAAACAATTATATAATAAATATAAAAGTATTTATACCCTTATATTAGGCCTATTTAGTGTAAGCCTAGCTAATGTTATTAAGAGCTTAGGATTTCTATATTAGCTTAACTATAGTATTAAAATAATAATTAATAGTAAGTAGATCTTTATCTATAGCTTTATCTTAGCTATTCTTAGGGATATACTATTATAGTAGTCCCTATCTAGTTGTCTAGGGCTACTAGTAAACCTTACTTATTACTACTATATAGTCTTAGTAAAAGAGTGCCTAGATCTTAACTATAATATTATTAAGTATAGTTAGTATAGTATATAGTTAAAAAAGAATATTAAAATTATAAAAAAGATATAAATAAAAACCTAGAGAAAGAAATTTCTTTAGTGTTTAGGGTAGTATAAAGACTTTCGCCTTATTAAGGCCTTTAGTATATTAAGGCTAGTTAAGGAAACTAATAATCCTAATACTAACCGCCTATACTATATAGACACTTTTATACTAGTAATAGATAGAATCTATAGTTAGCTAATTAATATAGTATATTTAGAGTATTAGGGGATTTCTAAGAGTCTATTTATTTTACTCTTCTTAGAGCTATAGATTCTAATGAATAAAGTATATAAAGATATAATAGAGACATTTTAGTTATTTATATTCCCCCCTAATTAGAAGCGACTATAGTCTCTAAGTTATTACCTAAACTTATAGAGGATATAAGAGTTTATATAAGGCGTTATTATTCTTCTAATTCTATTCTATATCTAGCTTAAGGATAAACATCTTAAGCTAGAGTTTTAGACTACTATTCTCTAGATTAGTAAGGATTATATTAAGGAGTAATATTTCCTAGGTCGCCTATCTAGGTTTATAGTATTATAGTTAGTGATTATAGTGTATTATCTTATTATATAGTTAGTATAGACTACTTATAGCCTGTTTTTATATAGTAGGATAGAACATTTTTAGGATACTATTAAGTCTAGGTAGTAAGCTCTCTAACTACTTATCTAAGTATATAAGAATATAAATAAACTTAAGGATAGTAAGACTTCTCTCTATCTTAATTCTTCTAATTAATATCTATTATTATCCTACTAATATAGCTCTCTTAGTTAAAAGAAATACTAGACCTAATAGTAGCTAAATCCCTACTAAGCGACTATATTTCCTAGTATTAGTAATTAGTTAACTTATTAATAAGCTACTAAGCTAATATCTTTTACTTAGTGCTTCTATTAATATAAGCTAGGTATATAACTAAAGAGAAAACTAGCTTAGAAGCCTAGTGTATAAGAAGGGGCTCCTAAATATCTACTTTAGCTTATATTTACTTAAAGTTATAATATAATAGGGAGGCTATAATAAAGTATTTATACTACTAGGTAAGGATAAGTATAAGTAAGTTAATTTCTTTTATACTAATTACTTATTCTAACTTACTTTATAGGTAGTTTAAATCTAATATCCTTACTATAAATTTTTATAATACTATATTAATATTAATCTATTATAAAAACTTTAATACTATAATTCTCTTTTTACTAGATAGTTACTTTAAAGTATAGTATCTAGTAGTATAAGAAATATTTAACTAAATCTAAGAAAAATGTCTAAGACTTATTAAAGCGCTTAACCTATAACTAGGTAAGATATAAGTAAGAGAGGAAGAGCCTAATTATATTAAAGGCAGAAGAAACTATTATAATATAGTCGCTTTATATTATATTTAGTTCCCTCTATATAAAGGAGATAAAGAAAACCTATTAGGCTTATATAGCCCTAGGCTCCTTACTAAGAATTACTCTACTATATTAGGACTATATTATATATACTTTTAAATGTATAGTGTATATTTAATTATAGACTTAGGAAAACATAGTGTATAATAGTACTAGAAAATCTCTTTTATAATAGTGTAAGTAACTATATAATATCTTATTTTATCTTATACCTTCTTTACTATTTTAAAGACACTAACTTTTTTTCTCTAACACTAGAGTATAGGTTACTTTAAATATTAGTAATTATATAAAGGTCAGCTCCTAGTTTACCTATATCCTTAGTATCTTTATTTATTTATATACTATTTTAAAGTATACTTTTCTATATATAGATTTAGTCTTACTTAATCTATATAGGTTAAAAGATAAGATTCTAAATATACTGATTTTTAAGAGAGAGGGTAGAAAGAAAATCATTAGGCTCTTAGATATATTACTAGAGAAGGCTTAGATAGTTCTATAATTTAATAAGTAGCTACTATTTATTCTTATAATACTTTACTTCTTATAATTAGGGATATAAAAAATAGATATCTAGGTAAATATAAGGTATAGAAAAAAAAATTAATTATATCTTATTATACCCTAATAATACCTAGATTTTTTAATATATACCTAGGTAGGTAGTAGGTAGATAAGTATATCTAAGTATATAGTGTAGGAGCTATATAGAGTAAAAGTATTTTAGATAAAACTAGAAATAGAATTACTAGCACCTATAAATCTTCCTACTCTACTACGCCTTTCCTATTGTTATAGATATAGAAGCCTGGCCGGAGGAGGAGGCCGTAGACAGTGACGTAAGAAAGGATGTCCCGATTAGGAAAGAGGGACATGGTCACGTGACTGCTCGGTATAATCTGTGTGATCAGTGTGCTTAGCACTAAGCACACTAAGCAGGCGAGCACTATAGAGTAGTAGAGGATAGGATAGATATATAAGGAAGGGGATTTCCTATAGATAGCCAGACTAGATCTCTACTAATCAATCTAAGCAATAGTTTGACTATTAGGAGTAATCTCCTAACGTGACTTACACTATAATACTACTCACTAGCACTTTATATATATTCGACTTAACTCACTACCTAAGAAACAGACCTACTATAGATTAGGATTAAGCCACTATTATACCTATATTACTTTTACTATCTAACTAAATATAAAGAATAAGAAAAAATCAAAGATCTAAGGTATATCTATATTAACTATATTATATAATATAAAGCACGACTATCTTATATCTAGTAGCTAGGTGCTAGTAGCTATATACACCCTTAGTATATAGTAGTTATAATAAACAAAGAACCTACTAGCTATAAAATTTTTCCTAGGTAAGGCTAAGTAGTATTAAACTATCTTTATTCATAGCTTCTAGCCGTATAAGCTTTTTCCTACCCCCTCCCTATATTATAATTACTCTAATAGCTATTATTTACTAGATATCTTCTATATACCTATATAGTAATACTCTTAATATACTATCTTAAATATTATAACTTTTTCTTTAGTTCTAATATAGGCGTTATAAGTAGGGTCACTTATATTATAAGTCGGTTTATTAATACTTTAGTCCTAGGGATAGATTATTATCTAGTCCTATATATCCTATACTCCTCTTAGCTTACTATATTAGTAGCTAGATCTTTATAGGTATTACTAGTACTATTAGGTAAACTTAGTAACCCTATATATAGAGAGTGCTCCTTTTAGCTGTTTAGTTAGTAGACCTTTTAACTTTCTCTATACTATATCTAGATTCTTAGTTAGCTATCTAACTATTATAGAATATTAAATACTATAGTATAAATAACCTTCTAAGTGTTTCCCTATTAGATAGGTTAAATTCTATTCAGTTAGTATTTAACTAGTTACTAATATATCTAAAAGGAGGATTTATAATTCACCCCCTAGCTAATTACTATTCTATACTCTACCTATTAATAGGATAAGATAGTATAAAAGAAAGGAAAAAAATAATATATATAGTATATAGGTACCTACCTACCTACACTACTAGTAAGTAAGTTAGACTATCTTTCTTCTTTTTTATTTTATATAGATACTAATTTTTCTTAAATATATCTAATATATATAGGTAGGAATCTTATAATAATTAAGAGTCTAAAAGTAGGTACTCTAAATATATCTAGGACACCTATAAACTAACTATAAATACTTTATATTAAGATTAATTTAATTTTTATATTAAGAAAGTATAAGATAAGTTTTCTATCTCTACTTTTAAAAAAGATTTTACTAATAAATATAATAGATTTAATTATTCTTATTTTACTTATACTACTATAATATATTATATTTTAATAAAATAGATACTATAAGATAATTAATATTATCCCTATAGATATATTAAAAAACCTTAAATAAACTATAGCTCTCTTTATATATATAATAAAGAAGCTTAATAGGCTAAGCTAAGCTCTCTTTATAATATCTAGCCTTACTTTATATAGGTTTTAGAATATTAGCTAATATATACTAGAGATAGTAAATACTTATAACCTACTTCTCTAAAGGGTATTACTTTATATTTCTATAAGCTTATACACTTTTCCTATACCTAAAATATACTATACTCTATAGATCTAGTACTATTACTATACTTACTATATAGTTAATACCTTACTAACTTTAATTCTAGTATATTTCCTCCTACTTACTACTTTACTCACCTTCTACTCTATATTAATTCTATAATCTCTAATCCCCCTCTAGATAGTTAGGCTCTTATTATTATTTTCTTTAGGCTTTTATTATACTCTCTTTATTTACTATTAAGTTAACTTAGATTTTAATAAACTATTAGTTAGTCTAGATAAATAAGTAAGTTTATTTAATTAAAGAGTAAAAAAGAGATATATTAATTTTATATTTTATCTAAGGTTAAGATTCTTATAATTATTTTATTATATAATATAGAGTAGTAGGTATTATAATTCTTTTAACACTAGAGTTAGGATTATAAGAAAAAAAAAGTACTTTATATTTAAAAATAGTATATTACTAACTATTACTTTTTATTATACCTCCTAAGCTATTAATATAGAAAATACCTTATAATTAATAGAATTCTCTTCTCTCTACTATTACTATAGCTATATAATTCTTACTACCTTTTTAGGAGATTAGGGTAAGCTAGGTAATATTAGTAGTTAAACTAGTTTTAATAAGATATATCCCTAATAAAAAGTATAAGAAAAAAAGAAAGAGAGTAGAGAGAAATAAATAAAGTAAGTAGGATATATTAGAGGATAGAAAGTAAAGAGTATAGAGAGTTATAGATAGTATATATCCTATACTACTAATATATTTTTATATATAATATTATCTTTAAATAAGAGTATTATAGATCTAATAGATCTTCTAAATTAAGATCCTAATATATTTAATATATTTTACTCTTTAGAATAGCTACTAAAACTAATATATCTCCTATAATAGATAGATATACTTTTAGGTATATTATAATCTTAATAACTACTTAGTCCCTAATAATATATATTTTAATAGATCTCCTATATTTAATAGATTTTAAAGTCTATATATTTAAATACTAATATATTCTAGATAAGATATAGGTTCTATATTATATATTACTTTTACTATATACTTTTTAGCTTAAAAAAAGATACTTTAACTTTATACTATATTTACTAGATAATATATGTTCTTTTCTAGATATCTAGTACTACTATTTAGTAGCGCTATTCGATCTGACACAACATGCCTCCCACACTATGTCCCACCTCTGTTAGAAAACACACCCCACGCGCGTAGGTACTAAGTTATAGGTCGTTGGCAGATCAGGGCCAGCGACCACAAGTTGACGCCACCAGGACTCCATAGGTATAAACCAAAAATTAATCATAATACACTGTACAGCGCCTTTAGAGAGCGCATCCAGAATTAAGACCGCCGTGGTATTACTTAGTCTCAGGGATGAACTGCAAATGTGGTGGGTATACGATTTATTTTTAGTAGTTGGAGCTGCAGTGTTGTTGTTTACCTAGCTAAGTCCTCCACCAAGCACCTTTTGATCTCCTCTCCTCTACGGCTCTGCCATCTATGCAGCCAAACATTCGCGTCTCTCCCACCGTACCACTGCAGGCTGGGTTGGCCGCGAGAACAAAGACGTGTAGTCTGTCGGAGGCACCACTGCCTTGCCATCCAGCGTAGCGAACTTGAAGTGTCGGACCAACGTGCTGATGATGGTGGCAAGGTTGAGGTAGGCAAACTTCTCGCCGATGCAACGGTGCCGGCCGGCACCAAAGGGCAGGTACGGGCTCTTGGTGCCCTTGGAAGTGGCGCCGTAGCCGTAGTCGACAATCTCGTCCTCCTCGACTTCCACCTCATCGTCCCACCGGTGCGGATCCCAAGCTAGGGCGTTGCGAAAGTACTCCTCGCTGAGATGTGTCATGATAGGTGAGGCGACGAGGACCTTGTCGGGGGTGATGACATAGTCGCTACCGGGCACTCGCATCGGCTGCTTGACCTTGCGCATGATTGAGTGGATGGACGAGTGTACCCGCAGCGTCTCCTTGACCACATTGGAGAGAAGCTGGAGCTTGTCGAGGTCGGCGTATTGGAGCTGATGCGACGGGCCAAAACCATGCTGCTTCAGTTCCTGGTACAGCTCCTCGGCGATGTCGGGGCGCGAAGCAAGACGGAGCATGATCCATGCGCTCGAGGACGAGGACGAGTGTTGCCCAGCCATCAGAAGCGTGATCATCATGTGTGCAATCTCCTTGTCAGGGAGGGCCTGGCCATTCTTGTACACGCACTGCATCAGGTTGCGAATCATATCGGGCTCCTCATCTTCCTCCCCCGAATCTCCCGCCTCGCGGCGCTCGTTGATGAGCTCCATGTAGATATCTCGCATACGGCTATGCGCGACATCGCGTCGTCGGTTCTGGGGAAGCGGAGCCCACGGCATGAGGAAGTTGATGGGGCGAAAGCCCAGGTCAAGGTCGTGGTAGAGCTCAGCGAATTCCCCCGTCAGCTTTTTCCGGACCTCGGCGCCTTGCAGGCTGCGGCCAGCCGTGTATATGGTGATTTCGGCCATGGCTTGGGGAATATTGACGGTGCCTCGACTGCCTTGGAGGGCTGGCGCGGTCTGGATGTAGTTGATGACCTCGTTCTCAATCAACGGGACGTAAGAATCGAGGGCTTTTTGCGTGAGGCCGAATTTGACAAACTTTTTCTGCTCCATGAGCTTCGAGTTGGGACAGTCATAAATGATGTCGCTCCCGAAGACGGGCGTCGTAAGCGGGCTGTAGATTTCCTCGGCATTGAGGTCTTTCAGTTTGCCATTGAGGATAAAGTCGTTGCCTGTGACTCCCAGGTAGACGGTCATCTTCCTGCCGAAGAGGACAAAGGTGAAGATGTCACCGTACTTTTCGCGGCATCGGGAATAGAAGTTGAAGGGGTCCATGCCGTAGGAGATGGCATTACCGACAAAGGGAAGCCAGTGGAAGACGACTGGCGGCTCTGATTTTGAGCGAGGCAATTGCAGCCAGAGAATGTTGACGATGATGGGCGTGAGGGCGAGGGCGAGGGCGAGGGCCAAGCCGCCGGCATACGCCAGCGACGAGGCGTTTGGGTCGAGGTCAATCATTAGGACTTGGTAGAGATGCAGTATAGAGAGCAAGAGGGAAAGGGAACGCGCAGCTGGTGGTGGGGTATTAAGAGGCTGAGAACAAGTGCGTCGAGGAATGTCAGCGATAACCCAGAGCACAACAAAGAATATCCCCTGTTTACCATTGGGTGTGTGGAGAAATTAAAAGCGAATGGCAAGAGTAAGTACGTATCCGGGACAAGGGCATAACTACTGTACAGCTCATCTGAAGGTACCTCAACCATGGTTCGGCTGACCTGAGCCTAGGGCGGTGAGGAGAGCCTATACATTTATTGTACATATAAACATATAATGTATGGCGTACTTCTTTATCCTTAAAAAGACCTCCAAACATATAGTAGTTTATACCAAAAAAGTAAAAGATTGTGAGTAGTAAAAGTTAATATCTCCTTGTTATATTTTTGACTAGCCTTTAGATTTTACTTGTACATACCAATAGTATACATAAATGTAGGTACCACGTAAATGACACGTCTCTACTATTAAGCCATCTTTTTCTGCCGCTTCTGCACTACTTTAATGTTATTTGAGGTCGTACAGATGAGCTACAACCTGCAACCCCTCCAGGACAATACGATTACGATTACGACACCGTAGTTATACCAAGACAAGCCAAGTCATGCTCTAAATATTTTGGGGGAAAGCAATTAGCAATCGGAAAACAGAAAAACTCCAGCCACGCCCGCCTCAACCCTTTGCGGCCGTCGGGTTCTAATCTTGACCTCGCCGCCAAGAGGGTCCCTCTCAGACACTGCGCAAAGCATCGTCAAGTCGACCTGGCAACACCAGGATGATTTCGGCGAACTCGTCAAGTATCGATTCGACCTGATCCGTCCTCACGATCTGCTCATCCCAACTCACCCGCAACACGACTCCGTCGTCCATCATGGAGCACTCGGTTAGGAGCGGAAACGGGTTAAAGGGTGCCATCGCGGCCGGATCGATCCGCGGCCCGCATAAAATCTCCCCTGGGAATGGCCTGTGGACCCTCGCCGCGTTATCGCGTTCGCTTTCGGGCATGGGTGGCATTTTTCCCCTGGGGCTAAGCATGGGTTGAATAACGAGCAAATTCCATGTCAGGTAATCCGTCGCCGCTGATTGGCTGCTGCCGCTGCTGCAGGCTGACGCAATGGCCCTGATGCCCGTGTTCTCGTAAGGAATCATGGAGATGGCTTCTTGCTGAAGTTGGGCCAGGAACCCGCGCACTGTCTGATCCGGCCCCAGGCGAGCCATGATGGGCACATGCGCGAATGTCGGCGCGGCCAGCTCCTCAATGCCCGACATTGCCACGTTCCGCCCCGCGAGGAAGGTCGAGAACAACACCGACGGACGCCTCGTTCTGCGTGACAGCAGCAGCCCCCAGGATCCGCGGAGGAGAGTAGACAGCGTGATGTTGCCAAGTCGGGGCATAGTACCACCCTCGAACGAGAGAAATCGGCTGGTGCCTTTGGAGGCGCCGGGGGAGTAATCACGCCGCGACAGGGACAACCCGCCCGACGAAAGCGGGAACGATCCGGCTTCCTCCCAGCCTGTCAGGTATTCCCGCCAAAACCTCATGGCCTTGGTCTCGTCCCGCACTTTGGCGAGGCG
This sequence comes from Cordyceps cicadae, assembly GCA_002968875.1. Taxonomy (NCBI): domain Eukaryota; kingdom Fungi; phylum Ascomycota; class Sordariomycetes; order Hypocreales; family Cordycipitaceae; genus Cordyceps; species Cordyceps cicadae. The sequence continues at coordinate 9,754 of MWMN01000246.1, forward strand.
AAGAAAGCGACCGAAGCTAGGAAGGGCGTCGGAGAGCCGGCTGCCCAAGTAGGCCATGTACTGGTCACCGAAAATCTGGCGCAAAGTGATGCCGTCAAAGAGAGAGTGGTGCAGACTGATTATCAGCATGTCGTCTCGAGACTTTTCCTCCCGGTACAAAGCCCAGCGTGCTAACCGCTGGCCAGGTTGCAGTGTCTCAGCGAAGTTGGTCGACATGTACTCGTCGAAATCCCGAGGAGCCTCCCACTTCAGCGCCTCATTGATCACAACCTGTCGAAGAGACCCATCGTGGCTGCTCCGTATAAATCGCGTTCGCATCAAGGGATGCCGCTGGACGGTCCCCTCCCAAGCCGTCTTGAACTGGGCCAGATCCAAATCCGGCCAGAGTCGTACGCACTCGTGGGCAAACTGAGTCGTCCGGCCTCGAAGCGAGAGATCCATCATCTCTTCCTGCAGGGGAGTGCAGGGGTAAACCCCAGCGATGGCGCTTGCCGACACGCCGCATTGCTCTGCCACCTCGGACAGCAACATCCCACCACGGTCTTGGAACGACTCATGGTCCCCAGACTGCCTCTTCTTCGCTGGCTCCAATTCATCAGTTGGGGATGAAGAGGATGGGTCAATGGGGGCTGCACAGGCGGCGATGTGGGAAAGGCGTGGGTCCTGGAGGATGTCGGCCACGGAGAGCGACAGACCTCGCGCTCGACACTTGGCCACTAGGTAGATGGCCGTGAGCGAGTCACCACCTAGTTCGAGGAAACTATCATCAGGGTGCACGCCGTCGGGACTGAGACCCAACAGCTTCGCCCACTCTTCGGCCATCTGGGCTTCGCTGGCAGTCTTCTCCGAGGCCGTGCTGCCATTCATCTCGCGGGTTTCCGCCGGGGCATCGAGAGCGAAGCTCAGGAGCTCCTTTCGTGAGAAGTGAGAGCACAACGCGCCTAATTTTCGCCGGTCTGTTTTGCCTGACACTGTCACAGGAATGGACTGCAGTGGCACAAAGGCGGATGGAATCATATAGGAAGGCAGGAATTTGGCCAGCTCCCGTGCGGCGATCCTTGCCATGGCAGCGAGGGGCGCTTTGGCTGTAGCCGCGATGCCGGCATGACTACCGGTCTCGTCGCTGCAGAGGCCTTTGTCCATCTTGATGAAGGCAGCCAAGAGGGGGTCTCCTGGCTGGGACGGGCGAACCATGTCCACGACCATCTCGTCAACTCCCAGCTCAGCCAGGACACACCGCAGGTGGTACTCGATCTCACCCAGCTCGATGCGCTGACCACGGAGCTTGATCTGCATGTCTTTACGGCCTACAAACAGCAATGCACCATCATCAACGTCGTAGCGCACGAGATCGCCCGTCTTGTACAGACGGACACCCTCCTTAACTGCCGACTTAAACATGCTGCGCCACGTCGGGTCGACGATGAAGGATGCTGCTGTCTTCTCCGGGTTGTTCAGATAGCCCCGGGCCAGCAGGGGACCCTCGATAAGGAGCTCGCCAACTGCGCCAAGAGGCATCAATCGCTCAGTGTCGTGTGGATGAACGACCCACGCCTTGGACCCTATTCCGCGGCCGATTTTGGCCTCATTTCCATGCGATTGGACTCGTTTCTGAACAGTGCACCAAATTGTGCACTCGGCAGGGCCGTATATGTTGTTCAAACGAACCTTGTCGGCCCATTTCACGAGATTTTGCCTGCTGGCTGGCTCCCCTCCAAGCGTCAGTACCTTCAGGGTCGGTACATCACTCGGCTCGAGAAGGCCCGCGATTGTGGATGTCAGGCATGCGTGGGTGACGGACATTTTCGTCATGGCGCGAGCCAAATCGTTCTTCCGTTCGGCTTCGGACGGGATACACAAACAGGCTCCGTGTGTGAGTGTTGTGAAGATGTCACCGATGCTTACGTCGAACGAGTAGTCCGCGAACTGAAGAACCCGGGCCTTTGCGTCTATTTCCATGGCCCTAGCTTGTTCAGCCACGCCAGTACAGAGTGCTGCGTGCTCGACGACAACTCCTTTGGGAGTGCCCGTGCTTCCAGAAGTGTAGACCAAGTAGGCTGCGCTTCTTGGGCTGGCGATGTCGTCGAAATGCCAGTGGGGATGGTCAAGAAGAAGCTTCTCAATCACGCGCCTGGAAACAACCATGTAATTCAGTGCCGACCATTTCAAATCCGCCGCATGTTCATCCGAAGACAGCACCATGGCGGCCTTTGCGTCCTGCACAATCCAAGCCTTCCTCTTCTCGGGCTGCTTGGGATCGATGGACACGAATGTCGCTCCCGCTTTCAGAACGGCTAGCATAGAAACAACGGCCCACGTGGATTTTGAGAAACAAAGGGCCACCACAGATCCAAGTCCTAGGCCTTCTGCCTGCAATTTGGAAGCCAATACGGAAGAGTCATCGTCTAGCTGCGTGTAAGTCAGGTCACCGTCCCATGAGGCGATAGCTGCCGCCTCTCCTCGGGTAACTGCTGTGTCCTGGAAGAGGCGATGGACGCAGTGGTCGACACTGATCAAGTCTTTGTGGTTCCATTCGGCGAGTCTTTGCTGGTCCCAGATCGTGAGAAGCTGCAAGTCCTGTAGCTTCACTCTGGGACCAAGGAGCACCGCTGATACTGCCGCCTGTAATGCCTGGGCCAGTAGGTTTTGCTGGATCGGCACCACAAGGCGGGGGTTGCATGAGACTGAGATGAGGCCGAAAGAATTGCCATTCACTTGGCTGACGGACTTGGTGACACATCCGACAATGGGGAGCTGCGAACAGCGTGAGTCACAGTGAAGATAAGGAGGAGCATACTATTTTTGACTCTATGGCTGCCTAATGGAATCTCATAGAACCATCACCACTTTGTGGGCTTGGACTTACATCGAGGGACGAGGAGAGTAATGTCAATTCTTTGCTCGAAGTCCCACCGCCGATTACGAGGGCCGTGTTGAAGGTCGACGCCTCGCCTTTGAGTGCTAGATGACTTTGCTCAACCAGGCGACAGATAGCTGGGTTGCTCCAGTCATGGAGCGTCGAAGTGAGCGAACCCGTCCTTTTCAGCACCGCGCAGACAGCTCGCAGCTGCTGGGGCATCACGGGACCAGGGGGTGCCTCTGGCAAGAAGAGATAGCCAAAGCGCACCGAATCTGCGCCCAGGTAATGACGGAGCACCAGGGCCCAAGCTAGCTGCAAAAGATGTTCGGCCGAACGGTGATCCCCATGAGCGATCAATGGCAAATGAGAGGGCAAGTAGCATGGGAACGTGGCCGATGAGTTGGCTACTGGCTTTGAAGCAGACACAACTGGGCCCAAGGGAAAGATGGAAGCATCAACATTTTCGAGAAATTCTGTCAAGCCCTGCTCCGACTTGGTAGTTGTCGAGGTTGTGGTTGTGGCCGGCATGATCACGGGCGTGTCTTGGTCCGCGGCTTCATTTGGGAATGAGACTCTCTCAAGAAAGGTCGGCCTCTAGTAGGGAATTGTATCAAGCCGCTACTAGCCTCTTGATCCCTATTACAACGCTGACGGAGGATCCTTGTCTTACATGCATTACGAGCCTTCCTTGGCCCAGAAGGGGGGGGGGGGGGGGGGGGGGGGGGGGGGGGGGGGGCGAGTAGGCCATGTCACCGTGAGAAGCCTCGCAATCAGGGTTGATGGCACACCACTCTCACGCACATGGTGCCCCTTCCTATTGGACAGTTCGCTCAGCGTACATCTCTTCACTAGATTGACCCCCCATTCAGGTCGTGTCTTGGACTTACATGACACTTGCATGCGCGTACTAGAGGTGTATGGTTTGGGTTGCGCCTTTCGGTCGGAGGAGAGTCTCTTGTGGAGTCTGTACCATTCCTCGCATTAGTTTGCAAGTAGTTTGCATCTGAAGTCTGACGATGCACGCTGGCTTGCCGACCAAGCCCTTGCTGACCATATCCCCCCCCCCCCTGGCTCATTGTATGAGTAGCCATCTGTGGCTCTCAACGCCTCCATGTTCATTCTGATTCACACGGCATCTTTCTGCTTCAATCCCGAGCTATTTACTCAGAACCTGGAATGAAGGCCATCGTCGTTACGTCACCGGGCGAGGTGTCCCTCGTCTGCGACAGGCCCAAGCCCAGCCTCCGAGACGACTACCTCCTCGTCAAGACACGCGCCGTCGCGGTCAATCCCACCGACTGGAAGCATGCTCGAATCACCAAGACGGCCGGCATCCTGCTGGGATGTGACTACGCCGGCGTGGTCGAGGAGGTGGGCCGCAGCGTCACCAAGTCCTTCAAGAAGGGGGATCGGGTCATGGGATTCGTCCATGGCGGAAACTCGGCGCAGCCTGAAGATGGTGCTTTCGCCGAGTACATCGTCGCCAAAGGAGACATCCAGGCACACATTCCCGACAGCATGAGCTTCGAGGATGCTTGCACCTTTGGCGTCGGGGTCACCGCTGTCGGGCAAGGGCTGTACCAGACGCTCGGCCTGCCCATGCCCTCACCGTGGCCATCAGCATCAGCGGCTTCCGGCACGAGCAGTACCGGTCCGCATGTCCTCATCCAGGGCGGCTCGACAGCGTCGGGCGTTCTGGGCATCCAGTTCGCCCGCCTGTCGGGCTACGTACCCATCGCCACCTGCTCACCCGACAACTTTGCCCTGGCCAGGGAATACGGAGCCGAGCAGGTCTTTGACTACGGCGACGAAGATGCTGCCGACGAGATACGGGACGCCACCGACGGGCGCCTGCGGCTGTGCTGGGATGCCGTCTGCATGTCCTGGAGTGCCAGCTTCTGCGTGCAGGCCATGGGGCCGCAAGGCGGCACGCTGGCGACGTTGCAGCCCCGAGTGGTCCCGGGCAGGGCGGTCCGCTGCGTCGACACGACGGCCTACACCATCTTCGGCGAGGACTGGGCGATGGGAGACGCCAGGGTCGCCGCCGTCCCCGCAGACCTGGAGTTTGGGAAGAAGTGGTGGGCGTTGAGCGAACAACTGATCGCCCAGGGGAGGCTGCGCCCACACAAGGTGCGCGTCGGGGCCGGGGGCCTGCAGGGCGTTATCCAGGGCATGCAGATGCTGCGGGACTTCAAGGTGCGTGGCTGCAAGCTGGTGTATCGCATTGCAGAGACGCCTTGACCTTGGCAGGAGATGTGCCCGTTATCTGTCAAAGGATGATGGGACGATGAAAGGTGACTCTCACTCCACCAACCAGGCTGAGGCAGGCGGAGCTCGCCTTCCGGCTTCTGCAGCCAAAGGGAGGCGGACATGTCAATTCAGAGGAATGTGACAGTGTGACTAGACACTGTCAGTGTGGTCTTCAGCCTGCTAACTAGACTGTAACGGACTTACTTTGGCCACCTGGCTATGGATAGATGATGAGTGAAGCAATGCGCCTGACCCCCAGCCCCAAATTACCCTATACCTACCTACTGAGCCTACCCCTGTGACTTGTTTTCAAACTTAATCACACTGTGCATAGGTACCTCATGAATTACCCCTCTTCTAACGGTGAGTAACTATCATCCTGCTACAGGTACGTGTTGGACTCCTAACCCTCATTATGGGAGATTCCGTGTTAGATGGGTAAATAAATAGGAGACAGCAAAGGCCGAGGCAAGCAAGAGAAGAGTAGCCATTAGAGTGCCCCAGCCAGCGAATCGTTCACTCTTGTCCTGTCGTGGTCGGGAGGCGAGAAACTCATCAACTGCGCCTCTGAAATCACGGGGACGGTATACACCGAACAGTTCTGACACGGGATTTCCCTTTCGCTTGGAGTTTAAGCCAAGATCGCGGTACAAGAGGTCGATGTACTGCCCAAGCGTCCATGTCAGTATATTGCTCACAGCCTGCGCTCGCAACGCTTGCTCCCATTTGCAATGCCCGTTCAGTGGAGAGATTTACTTGCACTTACGGGGAGAAAGTCAAACAGGGCAAAGGGAAGTTTCCGCCCGCACAGATATCTTCGGCGAAACCACGCGTTGGTCAGCGCCACGTCTTTTTCACGCTCATCCTTGGGCGGCAGATCAATCTTGCCTTGCAGATAGGCGGCCGCCCACAGCGCCTGGGCCTCGTAGAGGATGGGAGAGCTGGTTGTCCGCAGAAACCCAATGTAAGCCAGGGAGCGATCATCCGGCTCCGCCGAAGCTGGGATGATGGATCGGTAGAGGTGGAAGTCGTCCTCGACCCTGGGATGATGGCTGCTCCGTCCGGGGGACTCCCGCAACAGGGGCAGCGCCCTCTGCAACTCGGCGTCAGCCCGCTGGCGGAGCCGCGTCCACTTCAGCCGCGACTTTGGCTCGAACCGTGCCGTCTCGGAGGACGCCGGGAGGCCAGCTCGCAGTCGGCCCAGGTCCGAGAACAGAAAGCGGTCCGGAAACGACTTCCAACCGGTCGCCATGACCACCATGTCGGCGTCGACGCGTGTGCCGTCCTGGAGCACCGCGCCCTGGTCGTCGAGGCTTTGAAGCTCGCCCTCGTGGACGCGGACCCGAGTGCCCTCGTGAATGTCTTTCCAGAGCTCCGGCTGCGTCATGACGGCCAGCGTGGCAGGGCTCCAGAGCAGGCTGTCCAGCCCCATGGTGGGCTTCAGGACCTGGCCATTCTTGCTCTTCTCGTACTGGGCCTCCCCGAGGAGGAGACGGGTGATGAGGCGCCAGAATCCGCGCACGAGCGGCCGCGTGAGCCAGCCGGGCCCGCTCCGATGCAGCCAGTCCGCAAAGGCGTCCCTCGCGAATGGGTTTGGGGAGAACGAGGCCAAGAGTCGGCTGTTGTTGAGGTACAAGGCAGGCCGGCCCATGACCTTGAGTGGCGTCGCGATGGAGGGACCGCCGAATCCGCGGCGGACGATCCATTCTACGTGCTTGCCAGCCTGGAGCAGCATGTAAGTGGCGTCGAAAGCCGACTTGGATCCTCCGTAGACAAGAACGGAGCGAATTCCGTCGTCCCCGATCGTCCGCACCGTGTCCCCCTTGCCCAGTTCCTTGGCGTGCAAGACCTGCCCGGTGAAGCCACGGTTGGGGATGTCAGGGACGAAAGGCTCCGTCGTGAGTCCCGTGGCCACGATGAGCTTCTCGCAGAGCAAGGTCTCCTCGGTGTGAGCAAGCTTCAGATGCCAAAGCTGGCCAGGGGAATCGCCTCGGGCACTCGGGTGGCGGGAGGCACTCGCAACGTGGCATTGCAGGCGTAGGCGCTCATGGAGTTCAAACTTGGTGGCATAGTCGTGCAGGTAGTCGTGGACGGCTTCTCCGCTTATGGTGCCGGCTTTGGTGACCCTTTTGCCGTCCAAGGGCATGTCCAGATCCGAGTATTCAAAGAGTCCATGGTGAGCCTCGGCGGTCAAGTAAGGATAGAGGCGTTCTCTGCACCAGACTCCGCCTATGGAGGCGGCGTTGTCTATGATGAGCAATCTGGCATCGGGCTTGCACTGCAAGTAGGTTTTGGCTGCAACGAGACCGCACCAGCCTGGGTTTCAGCGTCAGTTGGTACGGTAAAGACTCGTCATGTAGGTGCAACGTTTGGACCTACCCGCTCCCACTACAATCACCTCATACGGAGCCATTTACGTGCTCTCAGCCGTGGCACGAGTGAGTGCTTGTTCTACTTTTCTGGGTGCGATAAGCCATCGAGTGTGAGGTGCACGTTGCGTCTATTAATACCGAAACTGTTGCATTGATCAATCGTCCGAAATCCTCCCGCATCTGCTCTCGACTTTCATTGATCATCGTATGACATTAGCTGTAAAAAGCCCATTTGTCTCTGAAACGAGAACTTGTGGACTACACAAATCACAAGACAGGATGTCTTTTCCCGTCTCGAAATGCCTTTGTGCTAGCCGCATATGCGACATGTACACCATCAGTCCAGCCTGGAAATAAGGCTCCTTGGGCTCTTGGCACTCCACCCAGCCTGCAGCAAACATGTGAGCAAGATGTGCTGGTGTGTGAGACGTATTCTGTACTATGATGATGGGGCTTGCAGGGCTTGCAGGAGGAGGAGGAGGAGGCGGAGGAGGAGAAGGAGGAGGCGGAGGACAATCGTCACGAACCGGGCATGACAGAGACATTTGATGGAGGTATTTGTAGGCTGAATGCGCCAAGTCTTGGCCCGCCTGCCTGCTTCGGCTGAACCGATGCCATTGGATACGGCGTGCCGATGGCTTGCAGACCTTTTCTCCTTGAACAAGAGCCCAGCTCCAAGTATTTATAGGCAATTGGGTCCGATATTCAACACTGGGGCTCCCTCCATTCAGACAAACGAGCAGCCCGAAAAAAAAAAAAAAAAAAAAGCCTCATTATTCCATTTATCCTTGTTCATGTCACCCGTAGCCCAGCCTCTAGCATGTTCTCCCTTCCAGAGCCGGTTCGTATGCTAACCGGCAACCCACGCCTGTTCGACCTGTCGTCAGATGGGCCGCTCCAATTTGTGATGCGGCAGAAGTTTACAGGCTTCGTGAGCATCCCCGAGAAGACGTCCTTGACCGGAAAGACGGTCCTCATCACCGGCGCAACGGCCGGCGTGGGCCATGCCGCCGCCAAGCAGCTCGTGCAGCTCGGGGCCAGCCTGGTCCTGGGAGCGAGGAACGTGGCCAAGGCCCAGGCTGTTCGCCAGGAACTGCTCCAACTGTCACCGAGCGCCTCGGTCCGAGTCTTTGCGCTCGACATGGCGTCGATCGACTCGGTGGACCAGTTTGTGCAGGGTCTCGAAGATGCCGGGATCCGACACCTCGACGTCGCCATCCTGAACGCGGGGCTCTTTGCCAGAAACCTGCCCCGGGCGGCGCCGGACGGCTGGTCTCACCTCATGCAGGTCAACTTTCGCAGCACGGCCTATCTCGGGCTCCTGCTCGTTCCGCTGCTCGAGCGCCGCGGCGG
>MWMN01000247.1:5240-17265 GCA_002968875.1 Cordyceps cicadae
GGTCCAGGTGGCGCTGTGCGTGGCGCCGCTGACGGTGCTGGCGGGGTGGGCGCTCGGCAGGCCGGTCGTGCTGGCGCTGGACGGCCTCGAGATGGCGATGCTGCTGGGCGCCGCGGCCTTGGTCAACTTGCTGGTGCTCGGCGGTGGCGGTGGCGGCGGCGGCGGCGATGGTCAGAAGCGCAGGGCGACGGGGCTCAAGGGTGGGATCTTGTGCGCTTGCTTTCTCGTGATGGGGTGAGTTTTCTTGTGTTCGATCAGAGAGAGTCTAGAGTTGCTGACCAAGTGATAGGATCGCCACCTCTTTCGCCCCAAACGGAGAATAACGAGATTGATTCCATACTGTTGTTAATATCAGCTCCCATAATGTTTACTCAGCCTACAAACATCCGAGTGACTTGTAGCTGCTCCTGTGAACACGATGAAAATTAAATAAAAAACCCCCATTTCATTCATTTTGCCTAGTAAGCCTACTACTCATAACAACGTTATAAACCATATTCCACAAATGTGCACCCAAACCATTACCATAAGCCCCGAGTTTACATGACGAAGAGGAGGTTCGTATCTATTTTCCGGTTAGACGTCTTCGGGCATTCGCCGCACAGTGAAAGCTTACCAAGGGGGTGCGAACACGACAGCTGGGGCTTCTGGGTATACTTGGATGCCAGAATGTCACGGATGCTGTTGAGGAGCTGGACATAGCTCTGGTTCGGGTTCTGCTTGATGGCGGTGATGAAGGCCCACGACATGGCGCCCGTGGCCTGCGCGTTGATGGTGGCATCGGCACTGTCGAAAGGATTAGCATGCGTTTCGGGAAACCTTTTTTTTTTTTTTTGATTCCCACTACTTACGATGTCTGGTCGTCTCGGCTGCCCGACCACATGATGACATCAGCCGGCGACGTTCTGGTCTGCTTGGTCTTCTCGTAGGCGTCATCGCCCTTGAACGCGCTCTTGGCGAGGCCAAACACGGTCGAGGCGACGCCTGCCAGGTCGCCGCGTGCGTACGAGCCGATGGCGCTGAGCAGGCCCTGGCCGGCTTCCTTGGCCAGGTTGGGCTCCTTGAGGATACCCTTGGTGGAGTAGACGTATGGCAAGTCCATGGCCGTGGCGGAGTGGCACGAGTCGAAAATGGCCGTCAGGCGCACGCCAGGCTTCAGGGGCCGGACAACTCGGTAGTGAATCTCGTCGTCGACAATGTGGCCGGCGCGCTGGTAGTCGACGGGGTAGACGACCTCATCGAAGCCGTCGTCTTCGTCGCCGTCCAAGTCTTCCGTCTGCCCGCCGTGTCCTGGATTCCAACGATTAGCGACACGAGCAACTCACGAGGAATGGGACTTGTCAAGGGACCTACCGGAGTAGTGGAAAAAGAGGGAATCGTTGGGCTGCGCGTCGCGAACCAGCCATTCCATGGCTTGCTGCATGTTTTGCTTGGTAGGAATCTTGCGAGGGTCCTGCTGATCGTCCGTCAGGATGACCATGTCCTCCCACTTGTAGCCGTAGCGCTCGTTGAGGAACCGGGACACGTTGGTGACGTCGTTGATGCAGCCGCGCAGCTCGCCCTTTTGGCCAAAGTAGTTGATGCCAATGAGCAGCGCCTTGCGGCGACCGGTGCATTGGGAGTACTGAAAGGTATAGCCCTGCGGGGCGCCATGGCCGAAAGCCTGCGCTCCTTGAGGGGGCGGGGGGCCGGTCCTCTGGCCGCCGCCGCCGCCGCCGCCCATGGGATAACCGTAGGAGTCATGGCCCTGGGGCGGCGGCCGGTTCGGGGGCGGATACTGGTTCTGCTGCTGCGGGGGTCTGCTGTACTGAGGAGGCGGGGGCGGGCCGCCGTGATAGCCCTGCGGAGGGCCGTAGTTTTGAGGAGGAGGAGGACCGCCGTGGTATCCCTGCGACGGGCCGTAGCCCTGAGGCGGCGGGGGACCGCCGTATCCTTGAGGAGGGCCGCCATAGCCGCTTTGGGGCGGTCCGTTGTAGCCGTATCCCGGAGCCGGGCTGCCGCCGTAGCCCCAGCCAGAGGCGCCGCCGTTATGCTGCTGAGCACCGTAGCCACCTTGACCTGGATATCCCGACATGGTGGCGAGGTTGTTTGCTGGCCGATCGATGTCTTTGGGGACGCGACAGTATGAAATCGAGAGCGCGGGGTCGTGCGGCCGGGGCGGGGATGCCTGTTGGGCCAGTCGAAGTCGCAGCTAGAGGATATAGACGTAGAGGGTTAGTCGATGCGGAGATGGGAGAAAGCGAAGTTGAGATGGGGGTTGATGAGCCGCGGCTTGAGATCTAGGGCAAGAAGAAAGATGGGCAAAGACCAAATGGCCACACAGACGTGCATCATCCGTCCGTCGGCTAACTACAAAGTGGCCAACTCTAGTGGCCGGGCTGGCGGCTGACTGAGGGGCGCAAAACAAAACATCATAGCGGGGCCAGCATTGGGGCGGAGCCAGGGCTTTGTGTAAACTGCTGTTTTAGCCTAGGCATTCTTCCCATGACACCAATATCACAACAGCTCCGAATATTCCGCCAAGCCGAGACACTGTACACTGCCGCCAAGGATTCGACGCAGAATGTGCTTGTAGGTAGGTAGGTAGGTAGGTCTGTCTTTTTCAACTCTGTCTTGGTGGCATGCCACTGTAGCCACGAGGAGGGAGCCCCGTGAAGAAGCCCCCTGCTTGGCACTGAAGGGCGGGGGAAATTAGCTCTGTCATTACTGCCTGACAGCGGCAAGCTGCCATCTCCGTGCTGCTGCTTGTGCAACGATAATCTTGGCTCATGTGTATGACAGGAGTCTTGACCTACTGTCTCTATTTTTTTCATCTTCAGCTTTCATCCTCAGTGATTGCTGTTGAACCCCGAAATGCCATCTTTCGGGTGCCCGCACTTCCACCCCAGCCCTCGTGCGCTAAATCGAGTTATAATAAAGGAGTGCTAGGGATGCCACCGCCACAGTTGTTACCCTTTGTGTTCTTCACCTGCACCTGCTCTATATTAAACCGCTGTAACGAATCCATTGTGCTTTTCAGCCAGCTCGAGTCGGGTGAAGGAGGGACGCACTCCCTTGGCTGCTGACCAAGGCTTTCTGGTAATGCAGCCTGGCATATGACAGGTGAACCGTCACAAGACTATTACAACCTATTAAGACAAGCCAGATATTTATGGCCATGAATGCCACGACGCAGTACCACCTAGAAAAAGTGTTCCTTTGAGGTAACGTACAGCCAACGGGTGCATGGGACGTGCTAGACTTGCAACTCATATGCACGTAATAACCAGAGATGCATAAAAGTAGAACAAGGAAAAAAATGCAAGAGTAAGCCGAGATAAAAACTGCAGAGAAAACGACAGCACTTTTCCTTCGCATCATCGCTCCCCCCAATGCTCAACACAGCCGTTTCGACAAAGTCTCCACCTCGTCACATGTAACACATCGGACGCTTCCGCAGTGTGGCGGTGTTTTAGTCCCGGCTGATGGCGTCCTTTTTTACTGAATGAATAACCTGTACGTATGTATGTACATTTTATTTGTCTTGTGTAATTTCCGGATATTTTCCCTGCCACACAATATTCATTGCGGCCGTGTCAAAGAGGCACCTCGGTCGTACCAGCAGCTCCTTTGAGGCCTCCAGCACCCAATCCCAACCATTTCCGTCTCATCCACAACCCCAGTCAGGATGCGCAGCTTCTGCGCGCCCAAACCCGTGCCGTGTCACAGACAAATCCATCAAAGGGACCCTGGAAAAAATAACGCGCTGCCTCTGCATCCCGAGCGGCCCGTCATGGCCAAAACTGGGGCGCCGCGATTGCATATGAATGCAGCAGCTCTTAGCTAGCACCTCTTCTCTTATACCAAACCACCACCACTTGCCAGCTGTCAGCTATCAGCTATCACTAACTCCAACCTCAACCTCAACCCCGCCAACATCAAACGCTGCTACCTAAGCAGCAGCAGCAACAAGAACCGTTTTTCTGACATTTGAGTCTTTCCCGCCCTTTCCAAGCTGTCCGCCGTCATGGCTGCCTATCAGGACAACCTCGCCCAAAATTTCGGCAACATGAGCTTCGGGCCCAACAACGGCCAATACCCCCCTCGTAAGCAGACGCCGACAAACGGAATTTCACGCAACACTACTGACAACCTCACAGCACAGCAAAGCTACGGATACCAAGGTCAGCAGCAGCAGCAGCAGCAGCAGCAGCCGCCGCCTTCACCATACAACTCGCCTCCTCCTCAGAACCAGTACGGCTCGCCGCCCCCTGCGCCGCCATACCAGCCGCCGCAGGACAAGCCACCTATCCCTCGCGAGTGGCGGCCGTTCTTTGACCACCAACACCAGCGCTGGTACTACGCCAACGAGAACACGCACGAGACCCAGTGGGAGGCTCCCGGCTACTACGCCCCCTCCCAGCCCAGCGGCGACTCTCGCGGCTACGACGCACCGCCCGGCCCGCCACCGCAGCAGCAGCAGCAGCAGCAGCAGCAGTACTCCCAGTACAGCGCGCCGCCCGGCCCGCCTCCTCCGTCCAGCAGCGGCGCCAAGAAGAGCAGCGGCATGGGCCTGGCCGGCGGCCTGGCCGTCGGCGCCGTCGCGGGCCTAGCCGCGGGCGCCGCGGGCTCCTACCTCTTCAACAAGGCCGAGGACGCGATCGAGGACAAGGTCGACAGCGTCGAGGACCGCCTGGACCGCCTGGAGCACAGGGCCGAGCAGGACGCGGACGAGAGGGCCGACGCGTTCGAGGACCGGGTGCGGCGGGACGAGGACCGCTGGGAGGCGGCGGAGGCGGCGTACGCGCCCGCGATGGTGCCGGCGGTGCTGCCCGCGCACGACATTGACGGCGACTCGGTGTCGTCGAGCGACCGCGAGGAGGTCGAGGAGGCGCGGGCGCGGTACGAGGCGGCCCTGCGCGACGCGGACAGCTCGTCGGCGAGCAGCAGTGACGAGGAGGAGCTCAGGGAGGCGCGGGAGGAGTATGAGGAGGCGTACGAGGAGACGTACGGTGGCAGCGACGACGACGACTGGTAGGGGCCTGACGACGACGACGACGACGATGATGACTGCTACGACAACAACTACGACTACGACGAGGAGTGGTGGTAGTCAAGTCATGCCAGTGATGGTGATTGCGAATGGTTGTTATAAATGAGCGGAGAACTTGAGCTACGGGATGGGGAGATTATTGATGAAGATTATCAGAATGAAAGGGTGCATATCCTGTGAACTACAAATGAGCCAGCTCTAAGCGAATTGTGAGCGATATAGACGGCAAGGCTGCAAATTGAATGTGTAGAATAAATTACAAAAAAGTAAGCTGTTCGTCTGCTTGACCGATGATAATAAAGCGTCTGCATCGCATTCAGCGGATCACCAGTGACTCATATGAGAGCAGGCCATGTGCTGTAGCAAGTACGCTGAGCAAGTGTTGCTAAGTGAAGGATGGAAGGAGATGCATGGAGAGGGAAGAGCTTCATTTGCGGGGTTTCAACGTCTAGTTTCGTTCGAACCAGGATGTGAGTCAACTCGGTTTTATTTACTTTCCAAAATAGGAAAAGATCTCGCTCAGCCGTTGCCACGTTCAAAGTAGCAACTGTAGCAGCCGCAAGGAAGCTTCATTATTAAAAAGGTTGCGAATTGCCCACCACATCCCAATACACTCGAGCTCCCCCCGTCCATTTCCCACCCCCACCACATTTCCCCCGGCGGCCTACCACCTTCCCCCGGCGGCCTACCACCTCCCCCCGCCATGTCGCAAAACATCTACGACCGGCCCGACTTCTTCGCCGCCTACTCTTCGCTCATCGACCGCTCCGGGCACCAAGACCTCGACCGCGACCTCCTCTGGAAGCGCCTGCGCCCGCTCCTCCCGCCCTCCCTCGCCGGCCTGCGCGTCCTCGACCTCGGCTGCGGCTCCGGCTGGTTCGCCCGGTGGGCCGTCACCCACGGCCGCGCCGCCTCCGTCACCGCCCTCGACCTCTCCGCCAACATGCTCGCCAAGGCGCGCGCCCTCAACGCCGACCTCGACCCGGCCCTCGCCGCCAAGATCGACTACCGCCGCGCCGACCTCGACCGCGCGGATCACGACCTCGGCGGCGCCGGGTACGACCTCGCGTTCAGCTCGCTGGCGCTGCACTACGTCGCGGCGCTGCGGCCGCTCGTCGAGGCGGTGCACGCGGCGCTGCGGCCCGGCGCCCCGTTCGTGGTCAACCTGGAGCACCCGGTGTACACGGCGCCGCGGCGGCCGCGCGTGGTGGAGGCTGCGGACGGCAAGCGCTCGTGGAACTTTAGCGCGTACCACGAGGAGGGTGAGAGGGTGGTGGACTGGCTAGCGCCGGGGCTGAGGAAGCAGCACCGCACGCTGCAGGGATACCTGGACGTCTTCATGGGCGCCGGGTTCGAGCTGGTGAAGCTGGTGGAGCTGCTGCCGACGGAGGAGGAGCTGGCAGCGGGTGAGTTTGACGAGGAGGAGCTGCTGCGCCCGCTGTTTCTGATGATGGGGCTGAGAAAACGGTTGGAGTAGAGGAAAAGATGAGGTTGAATCAATCAATCAATGGGTGTCTGTAGTAGTATATGGTTGGGTGAGAATATTATCATTAAATGTTGAAGCTGGCAGCTGCGGGCCACCTGCCAAGGGGTATATCCAGAAAGCTGATGAGATAAAAACTAGATTGGGTATCATGCGTCATGTCGCATTGTTGAAAGCGCCGTGAAGTGAGAGAATGTATGATGCACCTAAATGCTAAGCCTTGCTGTAGCACCACCGCATGCCGGTCCCCGCGTCCACGCCGCAGAGGCTCTGCTCCGTCAGCGCTGCCAGGAATGAGCCGCACAGCGTGCCGGCCGTCTCACCGACCCCGATGATGCCAAGGCCGAACTCGGCATCGGCGGGCCTGTCCACGGCCATCTGCTCGAGGGCCGAGGCGAAGACATTAGCGTAGACGGCACCGCCGAGAAGCCCGGCTGCGAAGACGGCGAGAAGTACCAGGTACGGGGAGGAGACCAACACGGCCACACCGTTGAGGAGTATCGCGGCGGTGGCCATGGCGAGCAGCGAGGTGAGACGAGCGAGATGGCGGACACGCACGAGCAGGATGGTGGAGCGCGAGACGAGGTTGCCGGCCTGGAATGCGAGGCCGTAGACGGCGGCAAAGGTCTCAAAGTGGGCGAAGAGGTCAGAGCTGGCGTGAGCGCGCGCAATACCCGGCACGACGAGGGCCTGGAGCAAAAAGGCAAAGCATAGCGAACGAATGTACGGTTTGGCGAGCGGATCGACCAGACGCAGGTTATGCTCGATCCGTGCCGTCCAGGTCTGTTCCGGTACCTCTCCCTGCGTCGGCTCCAGCACCACAAAGGAGCCGCCCTCCTCGGCCGCGCGCGCATCGAACTTGATGCTGTCAACCGTGGTCGTCGTGAAGACGGGCGGGCGGCCGAGGACCATGGAGCCGGCGACGAGCGCGGCACCGATGAAGTAGTGAGCATGACCAACGGCGGCGCGTAGCGGTACGCGCAGGCTAACGGAGAGAAAGTACGGGGCGACGGCGGCGAGCAGAGAGGCGGCGCCGGTGCCGATGCCCCAGCCGGCGAGCCCGGCGCGGCCAAAGTGGCGCAGGTGGCCGGCGCACGAGACCTCGGTGGTGGCGGCGGTGGCGGCGGCGGGGGCCGTCGTGAGCACGCGCCAGATTGCAGGCACGTTGGCGGGGGTGATCGAGGTGACGAAGATGGCGAGCGACCAGCAGGCGGCGAAGAACCAGGGCCGCAGGCGCCAGGGGAGGAAGGGGAGGAGGAAGGGGGCGAGCAGTTTGGCGGCGAGGGCCGGTAGGAGCTGGATCAGGAGGACGACGGGTCGCGAGTAGGGGATGATCAGGTAGCTGGCGGAGAAAACAATATTGGCGAGGATGACATTGCAGAAGCCTGTGTAGAGGGAGGCGTGGTCAGAGGCAGTTGCCGGCAGCGGGTGTTTGTTGGTGACCCAGGCCGGGCCAGGCCGAAAGGATCGGGATCAACGAACCGATGATGGTGTAACCGGTGATGGTTTTTATGCTCTGGTTACGCAGAGCCTTGAAGGCCTGCCGCCGCTCGTGGCTTTGGGGGCCCAGCATTGCGCAAAATTGGTGAATGTCGCGTTTGCTGTTGAGGGGGATGGAGATATGCGGGCAGCACAACCAGCACCTGAGGAAGGAGGGATGCGGAGCTATGCGGGAAATTGAAACGATAGCATCACCTAGCATCTAGAGCAGAGAGATGGAAGACGGGAAGTAGGGGAAGTCGAGAAGATGGCTAGCCATGGTGGATGGTGGATGGCGGATGGTGGATGGCGGATGGTATGGAGTGGTGAACGGGTTCTTGGTGTTGGAAGAACGGCCGGGGGAGAGGGGGGGGGCTGGCTGGCTGTGATTTTGCCAAACACCAGTGCCAGTAAACTAACTAACTAGTGGGCAACTACCAGGTACGTAGTAGCAGCCAGTACCTGCAAGCCAGTAGCCAGAAGCCAGAAGCCAGCCAGTGGCCCACGGGGGACAGTAGCTGAGCTTATACTGCTAGTGTGGCATGCAATTTAGTGGGAGAGGTGCTGGCTTGCATGCGGCTGCTCTACTGCCCCCCGAGGGTGGGATAGAATCCTTGGAGAAATGAAGAAAAAAAAAAAAAACCACCAACTTGCTTCTTCTGCTTTAATGTGTTTTTCTCTTTTCGCGATTTAGGCGCCATCGCGCGCGTGAATCTCCATCTCCATACAAGCTGCCACAACGTAAAGTCCTTGGCAGGCACAGTTGCTCTCGTAGCCACCAGCCGTGAAACAGGAGGGCCACGTCCAGGAATACCTATTTCAGAGATGCACATGTCTATCGGATACATTCCATACAATTCAAGTCCATGGCGAGTTCCCAACAATTTTCTTCTGTCTAACCAGCACAATACTGAAGCTCCGTCGGTCCCCCAGCTAACGCTCAGCTCAGCTCCAGTACGGCACCGAATCGCTCCATAATTAACGGCCCCACAGCGCTCCGGAGGCCGTTCAGTGTTGGGTGGAACTACGGTAGCTTAGTACATTGTAGGTACATACCTAGGTAGCTATGTAGGTACGTAGCTCAAGTCACTGGAGGGAGCAAGTCCAGTAGGGGAGGTACAGGTTGCACCAATGGAGAGAGACCATCACCATGACAGTGAAAAGTCCACCTTGGCCAGGTAGCGACAGGAGTCAAGACGGAGAGAAGGTTAACAAGAGGAGATTCGCTGCTTGCAGTGGACAGTAATGTGTACATAGCAGCGCCCCAGCGCGGTAGGGCTCAGTGCCCGCTAATACAGCCCGCTAACAAGATGCTAAAACCGGGGAAGCCAGCAAGAACCGCCCGCCTCTGAGGGAGCCCCTCTGGTGCACGTGTAAGCGGTGAGTAGCGAGGAGGGGAGGGAGGGAGGGGAGGGAGGGAGGAGAGGGAGGGAGGGAGGAGAGGCAAAAGGTTTACAATGTTGGAAAGAAACGACCCTGTTCATTTTTATTTAATTTTAGTAAACGTGTATGCATGCAGCCAAGGTTTAGTTAGACGCTCTGGTCCCGTGTATGTACGGAGTACGGAGCACTGCGTACTGTGCACTGTTGTACTTGTCCTACTGTACCTGCCGTCCCCTCCCACCCATCATCACTCTCCCTTGGACAAGTCGGTTGGTTATTTTGATTCCGCCTTGTTCGTGATTCGATTCAGGCCATTTTAGCCAATTTCAATTCCCCGGGAAATGAAAGGTTTTTCATTTCAATACTTTGCGCGGGACCGGGACGGATAGGAGCGAGCGCAAACTTTTTGACATGTGATTCTCAACAAACTTGACGCTGACCAATTGATGTGATTGACTGATTGACTGATCACCCCAGTCGAGAAATGAAAAAGGCAAGCTTCCGGCCGCTACAGCCTGTCCAGCCTTGCGCCAGCCAGTGATGCCGCTTCGACACTGCAGGGATTATTCTCTCTCTCTCTCTCTCTCTCTCTCTCTCTCTCTCGGCTGGTGGCAATAGCCGCTTGTCTCACGCGAAAGCGGCACGAAAAGGGAACACACAAAAAGGGATATAGGTGCGAATCACATTGATAATTTTTATTTTTATTTTTAATCCGTAACTCGACCCTGCTTCTCTCCCTCACCCAAGAATTGTCCCTGCATAAGTCAATGCAGTCTTGAAGCGCCAAAGAAGAAAGCAAAAAAAGGGGACGGACGAGAAAGGGACAACAAGGAGGCGCCGCCACAAACCACAGCACGCACGATATCAACTGTATACCAACATGACATCGTTTTTGCTAAATCTCTCACTAATAATCAATACTACCAGTGGCCCAAAACCCGCCCCCGGTCTCAGCCCAAGCTTCACCCACGTCCTCGATCCATTGGCTCAGGCTACAAAATGGCGCACACGCAAAAGGGCCCCATCCCAAGACACCGTCACCGCCGTAACACTCTTCCGTCCTAGCCAAACTGCATCGCTCGAGCTAAATTACCGTCTGTCTTCTGTCTTTTGGTCTCGTCAATTACACTGCCGATACCAACCCAAACTGCTTGTCCCTCCTAGCTCTGTGCCGTCCACCACCACGCTCTCCCGTCTGTCAGCCAGGCCCTGCTATTATCTATTCCACGCTCTGTCGTTCTTTCTTTCTTTTGTTTCTGCCTGCCCTTTGCTTCTGTCTATTTATTCGTGAACCCACCCCTGTACAACACTCGTCCAATGTACATCACATCTACAGCCCCCCTTCCCCTCCATTCTCCCTTCCCCATCCAAGCCACTCACTCACTCGACCTGATCTTATCTACATGCTCTTCCCCGATAGCAGCTCAGACTCGTTGACCTCTCTCATTCTTCCCATTGCTGTATTTCTACAACAGTACTTCACTCGACCTTGAATCTCCAATTATTCCAAAACTCCCTGATCTACTTAAACAGCAGACTTCCCATCTATACGCAACCTCGTGCCCTCGGTGCCCTTGGCGCCATGTTTAAACACTTTCGTCGCGGTGGCCGCCGTATCAGCCTACCCATTGACGAACCAGCTCTCGTCTCGCCTTCGCGCAAGAACAAGAAACGCTTCCGCAATGTCAAGCGCCTATCCGTCCTCGTCGTCGCCGTGACCATTATGGCCACTGGCTTCATGGTCAGTCCTTCCTCTCAGCTGCCCCCCTCTTACACCACACATGGTTGATCCCTTTTCATCATCGCATACTGACACCACCTCCTCTTCCCCTCCAGGCCACCAAAGGCTCACCCTTCTCTCTCCGTTCGTCATCATCATCCTGGGACGGCACCGTCACCCTTGCCCAGCTCCGAAACCTCTCCTACCCTCGCCCGCAGCCCACCACCACCTCCTCCTCCTCCTCCTCCTCCTCCTCCGCACACGACGCCGCCGGCACCACCACCCGCCGCCTCCGCATCTTCATGCCCGCCGACGGCCCGCACCTGAACCTCTGCAAGTCCGTCATGTCCTCCGTCGCCCTCGGCTACCCGCTGCCGATCCTACTCAACTGGAAGGGCGAGTTCAACCGGCCCGAGTGGCACCTCGCCGGCAGCCACATCGCCAAGCTCGAGAGCCTGCACGCCGCCCTCGACGCCCTGCTCTCCGACCCCCGCGCCGCCGCCGCCGCCCACGAGGACGACCTCGCCGTCCTGGTCGACGCCCACGACGTCTGGTTCCAGCTGCCACCGTCGGTGCTCATCCGCCGCTACCACCAGATCAACAAGGAAGCCGACAAGCGCCTGCGCGACCAGTGGACGGCGGCCCTCCGCCGCGACGGCGACGACGACGATGATGGCGACGGCCCCGACTTCCCGATCCCGCCGCCGAGGCAGCGCATCCTCGTCACCGCCGCCAAGGACTGCCACCCGGGCCCGGAATCCGGCTCCGACCCCCACTACGACCACTGGCCGGCCTCGCCCATGCCGGCCTTTCTGTACGGGCCCGGCACCGACCGCGTCTTCTCCGGCCCGCTGCTCGACTCCGCGCGGCGCTTCCGGCGCGTGCGCCCGCGCTGCATCAACACCGGCATGATCATGGGCACCATGGG
>MWMN01000249.1:0-18375 GCA_002968875.1 Cordyceps cicadae
GGCCAGACGGGCCGCCGCCAATGATGGCAACTTTCATGATGGCCAGTTCTGCGAAAGCGACCCGGCGCGGCATCACGTCGGTTGCCTCGCGGCGCGCGAGCAGCATCAAATAGGTGCTCGACGACGATGTGCATCGAGGATGGCGCCCAGCAAGACGAAGTGCCCAAGGAGACACAATCTGCGTACCAAATTCGTCAGTGGCAGTAGATAATGGCTCTCAGCCGGGTCCCCACGCTTATTGGCTGCTTCATGGTCATACTTGCCTCATCGGGAAGTTCAATGAAGCGGGCGGGCTACGAGTCCCTGCGCCGAAACAGGCTGCTACGTGGACAGCAGGTGTCAGCTACGATCCAATGTGCTAAGACGGCTTATTGAGCCAAGGGTGCTCACACTAGCAGAGTCGCGTCGGGCGCGATGCCTTTGGCACCCTACCTTCGTCGCCTTGCTTTATTTTTGCTACTTCAGCGGGTCAGCGCTGCGCGGACAGCTGGTACGACAGGCCTGCGCGCCGAAAAACCACAAAGGAACAAAGCGATGCGATGGCGATGCTTCACATCCAACTTACGTTGGCGGCAACATCAAGGGCGGCGCTCGTGTGTGGAATGTCCTGCTACTTGTCGTGGCATCGTGGTGAAGAGCGATGCGCAGAGATGAGGCCGCATGTGGTGGGCGAACGGTGTGGTGCGCTGTCCAGCCGCTGATTTCTTGTAACCTGGTCTGCCAGGCCGTGGCGTCCTTGGTGGGTTCCGCGATTTTCTGGAACGCTACAACAATATGCAGTGCAAGTGGCCAACGCGCGGACCGATCCGGGCAGAAGTGGTTCAGGTTGTTAGCACCCAGACGACGCTGGATACGGTCGTCGAGGTCGTGCAGGTACTGCGCATGATCAACGAGCACAACGAAGCCATCGTAAAGCAGCCTCCCCTCTTGCGGCCAGCCGCGTTGCGCATCGAAAATTTCGTCTCTTATACGAGCTACGCCATTGAACCCGAAGATTCTAAAAGGCTGCTGGACCTGATGCCGATTTGGCAAGAGGCATCCCCAGATGCGCTGCGAGTCCACGGTGACAACATCATCATACTTCGGCGGAAGTGCCCCGAGGCCATCCTCACCAAGATCGGTGGCCTCGGCAGCAAGATGACATGGCGGGTCACCGGCACCGCCCGCCACCATAGAGGCATCTGGGCAGCAAGCGTGACACCCGCGTCTCCCACGGCCGCTTATCACTGCGACGCCCCCGTTCCGGTGGTGCTACTGGCCGTCAAAAGCGACGCACGGTACAGCGATGCGGGTAAAGTTGTTTGGCACGCACTGCCGCCTGAAAAGTGCTTCACATTTACAACGACGGTGAGCGAAAGGTCATTTCTACGCGTCGAAGCCGACGGCCCGGGGGAAGTCAACCGGCAGAAATCCAACAGCCAGGATGGGAGCCCGCCCAAGCAGCCTGCTACTAACGCAGCTGCGGCAAAAATTCGGGGAGGCGGGAGTGAAGGGCGCGGAGGTAGAGGAGGTAGAGGGGGTCAGGGTGGTAGTGGCGGCGGTCAGACAACCAGACGAGGCCGCCGCAACGGCGGCAGCGGTGTTAGCAATGCTAAAGACAAAATCGCGGCAGCTTCGCGCACCACCACGTCGGGTCGAATAATGCGCCATGCGAAGTCAAATACGACTAGGCGACCGCCGGTCAAGGCGCCGGAAGGCCCACGCAACGGGCAGAGTGGACGGCGCGGCAATGGCAAGCATGTCAGTGATATATAGGCGCTGCAAATTCCCCTGCTGTGCGTGCTTTTGTTTGGTATGGGTGGCGTGGTGACACACTTTTGGCACCCCACTGTAGCATGTGGAACTAAGTCCGATTTTTTTCTCGACGGTCAACTGGTTTTCGGTTTTTAAGAATTCAAATCTACGGTATTGAGTAAGTACAGTATCATCCAGCTTGAAATTGCTTATTTTCATGTTGTTGTGGTTCCTGAATCCACCACGATGGCGGACCCAGCGGGGCGCGTAGCGCGTTCCGGTAGCCCGCTTTCCATACCGAGGCGATCAGGACGCGTCGTGAGCGCGAGCTCGAAAATGTCTACGGCTCTCAACACGGTCGAAAAAGTGGCTGCGGAGGCAAACGAGATCAATGAACGAGATGCTCCCAGCGAATCAGTCGAGTCGGAAGTTGAACCAGGACAGAGCCGGAAAGCGCGGAGCAATGGAGAGACAGGCAGAAACATGTTCCAGAAGCTGGAGAAGTCGTATGAAGAGATGGGAGACCCGAAGGAAGAAGCAAAAGAGCTTAAGCAAAAAGTGACGGAACAGACATTGGCGATTGGTAAACAATACGAATTGATCGGAAACCTCTATCCGTTTCGGTGTTTCTCCAGTGGACCGGACGAAGCCCAGTCTGTTCCTTGATGGCCTCTTCCACCGTAGACTCATAGTCAAGTTCTGTGCCGTCGCACGACGTGCTCGTCCGTGGGAAATCCTTAACGAGGTGGGTGTGCCGTTCGATATCTTTTCCGCAATCTCAAGCCCAACCAGGGGGCCTCATAGTTGCTAATTGCAGAATCTTTTGTTAGATCTCTGCAGTGCAGGGTGTTAATGCAAATCCCGTGTTAGTTTCTTTGAAGTTTGGCAGGTCCGCTAATTCCAGATGTAGCTTGTCGCGGATTGCTAGTTGAATCTCGAATGCCTTGTCGAAGAATGCTGAGTCCTTTCGAACGCGGATCAGGATTCTCTTGCTGCTTCTTGGTGCGTGCGGCTTGCGGCAACTAGTGTCGCAGGAGGGTTGTTCGAAGGTGCTGCGCGAAGCGCTTTCCGTATCCAGAGGAGAATTGTTCGGCGCATTTCGCGATTGCCTGTGAGTACGCCCGGAGAAAGCTGGCGCATGTATCGAGTTGGCTTTAGGCTTCTGCAATTGGGACTTCGGCGTCGGCGAGGGTGTCCTCGGCTCCTCGGTCCTCGCCCGCCAGCGGCACAAAGCGATTCGTGTTGAGCAATTGCTGTCGATTTCGATTGCCGGTCGTGTAGACCGATGCTGAGCAGGGCTGCTACTCCCGGTAAAGGGGTGGGTGCGCGCTGGGATGCTGTCGCGGATGATCACTCTCCGCGGGCCATCCAACGCCATCGCGAGCGCTAGCGGCATTTGGTGGCGCAGGCGCAATGCCGTTGGCAGTACGGTTCAGGAATTTGTGCAAATTTATTATAATTTATTCCGCTATCGTTCTGGTCTAAAAAAACACAAGGTAGGGTATACCTTGTGATGTAGATGAAAGATGGCCGAGAAGGGGGTGGTTGACGTCTAGTAGTCATGAAGGGTCGGCCAAGTGTCAGGCAACGACGTGTCACGTGGAACACGCATGTAGGTACGCAACCCAACCCACCCTAAGCATCCCAGCCGAAGACCAGCACCAACCATCCAACTAGACGGTGACAACCACCGAACTGGGACGGTGACTACCAAACGCCAGCCATGGCACAAGAGGAAGAAATTGAGCGGCTCAAGAGGGCGCTCGAGCAGCAGACACGTCGGGCTGATGAGGAGAGGCGTCTGCGTGAGCAGGAGACGCGTCTGCGTGAGCATGCCGAGCAGAACACCAGAGCCATCCATGCCGCGCTGCAGCGAGAACGAGAGGAGCATAACAAGACGACACGCGGTAAGGCCGTCCTGCCTATCCCTACCAACGTTTGAGCCTCATTGCCTGACTGACTGACTGATTGCCTTTAGACCAACCGCTCGAGGACTACCTGAAGCGGGTGCATCTCCTAAATTACCATATGTCACGCCTCCTCCCGCCGCCGACTAAGGCAACCCGAACACTCTCCGAAGGCCAGCAGTCCAAGTCGACCACGCACGGCCGAACCGATATTGTAAAAAAATACTACCCGCTGCGGATATGCCCGTGGACCGGCTTTCCTGAGCTCTGCCAGCGACAATTCGCGCGTATCCAAGACGCGCTCGGCACGCAGCGGCTGTTCCCGTCGGCGTCCGAGCTTGATCTCGATGAGAAGAGGCTGCTTGAGAACTTACCTGTGGGCTTTGTCGAGTCCGAGGCGTTTCTCAGCGAGAGCAAGTCGTCCTCTTTTGTGCATGAGACGCTGGAGCGGCCGGCGCAGCGTATCATAAACGCCTACCTTGGCACGACCGGGCAGGAGACGCCGCTGTACTTTGACGGCCTCTCGGCTGGCTGGAAAATGCGCCATCGCAGCGACAGCAACGCTGGCTCTAGCTCGGCCGAGGGCCAGAGCGGCGGTAGCAGCGCGAACAGCGAGAGCAGCGGCGGTGGAACTGAGACTGTCATCGGGCAGCGGCGTCCTAAGAAGATCCTGCCCGACTGTCTGGTCCTCCGCATGGAGATGCTCTCGTCAGACGGAGGAGGAGGAGGCGGTTCGACGGCCCCCTATTATCCCCACGAAGAAGCAGACGAGGGCGGCAGAGAGGCCCGTACACGCACCATCTCACGCGTGATGGTCGGCGAGCACAAGGCCTTTCACCGGCTCCGTGCGGTGATGCTCTCTCGGGTTCTGAAAAACGCCATGGCCGAGGATTTCATGGTGCGGCTGGCGCGGAAGGCCTTGAAGAAAAAGCCCGTGCCAGGCGTGGCGACGGATGCCGCCGGGGCGGTGACACAGTCAACGAGCAACATCCCAGGTTTCATCTTCTTTACCTATGCGCTGGCTCAAACCTTCCACTACATGGTGACGTCTGGGCTCGAATTTGGGTATATGGCCGCTGGCGAGAGCGTCTCCTTTTTACGCGTGCCCCGCGACGAACCGACCATGTTGCTGTACTACACGGAGCTCTTTCCCCAATACTGCCGCCCGCCGACGGGGGCCGACGACGCGGCCGACGACACTCCCGCCGCTGTCGTCGATGTCAATACGCTGGCCATTGCCAGGCTCTGCAGCCTAACCCTGCTCGCCCTAGAATCGCCCGCGGTGGGACCACGGGAGGTCAGCATCCAGCTTTCACAGCTGGCCGAGTTCCCCAACCTGCCGTCGTTACTGCGTGAGGAGTCGGCCGCCGCTTTGTCTCCGACGACGACCACTCCATCATCAAGTCGCGATAGTAGCCGACGGAGACGGCGTGACGAAGCAGGTGGTGACGATGACGACGACGAGAATGGTGATGATGATGGCGGTAGGCGTGGACGTAAGATGTCGCATCGGCCTCGAAACCCCTCGCCCCTCAAAAAGCAGTCGACGACGCCTGGCCAACAGCCATCGGACGCCGCCAACGACGACGACGACCACGCCAACGACGAAGCCTCCCCCGCACCACGACTCGCTAATGGCTCACAGCTGGGCCGCGGTCGCTACGGCCTTCCATCGCTGCCGAGTCCCTTTGACCCTGTGTCGTTCAAGCCACTGCGGCCGTACTGCACGCATCTCTGCCTCCGCAGTCTCATGCGAGGGGAGGACATCGTCGACCACGACTGCCCCAATGTCCTTCTGCACCTGGAAGCCGCGCGGCGGATCAGAGGGCCGGCGGCAGCAGACGAGGTGGCCGGTCACCGCGGCCACCACCGCCACCCCATCGGGCCGGCGGAGCTCACCGAGCTCGTTCAGCAGCAGCTCCTCAACAATGTCGAGCAGGACTGCGAGTGCCTCCTCCGCCGCGGTCTCAATGGCGCCATCGGCTGTCTCTTCCGGCTAACCGTCACCGGCTTTGGCTACACACTCGTGGCCAAGGGCGTGCAGTCGTTCCACGCGCACCGGCTCTATCACGAGGCTGTCATATATAAAAAGCTGGCGGCGCAGCAGGGCGTTCTAATCCCCGTGTGTCTTGGCGTGGTGAAGCTCCGGCTGCCGTATCCTATGACGAACGGGAAGCTCGTGACAAACATGCTACTGCTCTCATACGCGGGAACGCCGCTGTATTCGCCATCGTTGCAGCGCCGGCTCAAGGCGCGCCGGGTGGACGTGGACGCAGAGGCTTGTAGGACGCTTGGGGAGCTGCAGGCGCTCGGGGTGGAGGATGAGGATGAGACGAGCAATGGGAACCTGACGTGGTGTGAGAGCGTAGAGCGGGTCATGAAGATTGACTTTGACCATGTACATCTGTGTGAGGTGCAGCATCCCACCACCACCACCACTACTACTACTACTACTACTACTACTACTACTACTACTATAGCTGCACCGAATGAGAAGAAGCGGCCCGCTGATGAGCCTCCGCCGGGGGGGCTGGTGTGGGAGGTGTGTAGGCAGAAAAGATGGCAACAGGAGCAGCGGCACTTGACAGTGACAAGTTTGCTACTGGCATAGGTGGAATTAAATACCCAGGGATTGTTCATAGGGCCTGTTGGATATTGGCTCGCTGGTTGAATGTTAATTGACTAAGTCTTCATGCTTCTATATTCTATAGAAGCTAGTCCATTCAAACTCGCCGCTTGAAAAAGACACCACGAGTAGCAACATCCCCGACCAACCAAAAAGTAAGGGGTTTCGCTTTACTCGGGTTAAGCTGAGTTTACTCGGTAGTTGCACGGAACAATTTTTATCTCATGGCGCCGAGTTTCCTTGGTGGCCAATTGTCAAGTACTGGCATCTTTGAATTGTTTAGCGACCCCTGATGACAGTCTCAGTATGATGACTCCGTCCCGTGTCTGCTCAGAGCCGACCAGCCTTGGCCACTCGTCGACACGAAACTACGCGCCAACCTCGACGGATGGCTTGAGGGAGAAACCGCCACCTTCTGGCTCCTCGCAGGGGAGAGAAGCGCAAAAGGCCTCCCAATGTCTCTTGCCAATTGAGCGGGACAAAATCCGCTACGACCGGAAACTTATGCCATCGATCCGATATCGTCAGCCGCATAACGAACCATCCACTCTCGATCCCAACCATCATCCATCTACAGACATGGTGCACAGTTGACGACCGACGGCGAAAACAAATACTGGCTATGAAGGTATTGCCACTTGAGCGGCCACCACCATGCCGTGCTGTTTGCTAGCGACAGCACGACGAGTGTGATATACCATCCGAAACACCAACACAAATTGGAAGAGTTTGGGTACAAGGCAGCCCCCTTCACTAATGCCAAGGCGGCGGTCAGTGCGACTGCGTACGTTGGTGGTCGGCGTTTGGTGTTTAATGACGTGCAGTTCACGAACGATTTTATCGACTGGGTGGTTAGCCTTGATTTCACCTTCCGCCAAGCCACTCCTCGTCGCACGTATGACACGTTTGCCACCTACTTGGAGGGCAGCGACAAAATTCTTCCGAAAAGCCCATCCACTGTCAGCTCTCAGCTCTATGGTAAGAGAGAAGTGGTTTGGCGACGCTGGAGACGCCTTTGGCTGAAGGAACAGCTCCACCTGACCAGGAGCAAAGCTGGCCTCACCAGGCGGATCTAGAGGTTGAAAATCCGCTGGACTGGTGGATTCGCCAACAGACTACCCCGTAGTGTCCCAAATGGCACAGGACTTTTTTCAGCTGCAGCTCTCGTATGTGGAATGTCCTACTACTGGTCATTGCTGTTTGTTTTCTGATGCAAGCTACCGATCAACCAAATCCTCGCTCGCAGACGGCTCGCTCATCAGCAACAGTGGTGACATGGCATCCACCCATGCCGCGATGACAGCGCCGCATTGATCGTAGTCCAAATCCGTGCTGATCCAAAGCTTGGGCGGCGGCTCTCCCGCGGCGTTCCGGGACTCGTCTATGAGCCGTCGGCACTGTCGTTGGCGCGCATGCTTTTTCATGGCCAGTGGCATCGTGGTGGTGACGAGCATGCGCAGAGACGAGGCCGCATGTGGTGGGCGAACGGTGTGGTGCGGTGTCCAGCCGCTGATCTCTTATCACCTGGTCTGCCACGCCGTGGCGTCCTTGGTGGGCTCCTCAATCTACTGGCGGGTGGGGGGAAGCTTGCCGCGGTGACGGGCTTGCGCGACGGTCCTGCCGTGCGGCAGGTGGCTATCAATAGCCCCCGCCAAAGTAATCGTCCAGACCTTGCTCCCGTACAAGCCAGTCCACCGTGAATGGGGACCCGCTGATGTTGCAAGGCCTGTTCTCGCCTTCGCACAACTCGATCGAAAATTTGGTCTGCTTCGTGTCTACGGAGAATGTCACGTTTTTGACCACAGCACTGCCATGTCCCCGAGCATCGCGTCCGAGGATGTCCCCTGGGAGGCCCTGACCGTCGAGCCGAAAGGTTGCCTCGCGTCGGTCCAGACCGTCTACCAATAGCGTTTGCGCTGGTGAGCCCGGATCGAGATCACACAACACGCGACCGCAACACTTATACCGACCATTCGCATACACTGGCTCGTCGTCCAACTCAAAATGAAAGTGCTGTGCCCGTATGCAGAGGGCAGCGGCGTCTACGTTTGGCGACCGTGCGGCCGTCTCTTCTGCCCACGCCTGTCTCCCCTTCAGGTCGGTGACATCGTCAAGAGCAGGCTGGGGCCCGTCGTGTTCGAAATCAAGTCGAAAGAAGTTGTCTCCATGGACGGCATGCTGGCGCACCCGCTCGAACTCTCGATTGGGATCGTTCTGGCTCATGAAGGCACCGAAGACACGGCCGACAGAGGATAGCTTCCATGGGCTCCAGGGCCTCCCTCCCCTGCGCTTCTCCACCATACCTCCAGCTGTCCTCGATATGTCGACCATGTCGTGTGGGCGGGTTCTGCTGCGCCTCTCCGTCCCGGTGCCGCAGGACACCAGGATACCAGGGTTCGGTTTTGCGGGGAACTGCTCTCTCGCAGCCGCCAGGGCCAGTGCGGATGGGTTGTTATATGTCATGCCTCCGTCCTGGTAGGCGATGCCGTGGATGACCTGTGGAGGGAAGTAGCTGCAGCCCGCGGTTAGCAGTCAGAAACAAGGCAGACGGCGGCACTCACAAGGGCGCCGCGGTGGTTGCGCGTAACCTGTGACGACCGGGTTATCATGCCGCAGCTCAAAGACCAGGTAGGGGACGCACGCTTGCCAGAGCAGGACCTGCTCGGGGGATCTCAGCATCTGGAAGTCTGCTGGCAAGCTGTGAGTCAGCAGCAGTCGCTCCATCGGCAGAACCTCGACTCACCGGCCACGCCGCTGGGGTTTACGACACCGCCCTGGTTGGTCGCCACGAAAGTTGCCGTGTCTTCTACCGTGGTCATAGGCATGCCGACCAGCACGCTGTTGGCAGTGGCGAGAGACCAATCCGAGAGCGTTCTCGATTCCCCAAACTCGGCCTTCAACCATCTCTCCAAGCGGTCCGGCGAGTACTTGTTGTCCAGGAGTAGCGTCCAAACGAATCGCCAGAGTCGCCCGCCCAGGGTAGTCCAGCCGAGCGGGTACATGGACACTTCGCGCTCCTGGAACGCGTCTTGCGCCATGGTCTCGAGCAGCCCGATGCATTCGTCGACGGACCTACCATCCGCGAGACTGCACGCAACTATGGCGCCTACGTTCTATTAGATGCATTCAGCGACAGCGGCAAGCGACAAACCTGATGAAGTGCCGTATATTATGTCAAAATGGTGCTGGACCGGATATGACCCGAGCCCGATCTTATCCTCCAGCGCCTTGAGAGATGCGAGAGGCTTGCCGGCGTTCGCGCCGCCGCCATCTACGCAGAGCAGTCTAAGAGTAGCCGTTCTCGGCTTGCTACGTATACGCAGCCCCCCCTCTATTGCCTCTCCGCAGAGGACGCAGCTGGGCAGATCCTGACTGCCACTGCTCTGGGTTGAGAAGTGGCCGTAGCAGTCTGCACATATCCAGTGCTTGCACGGCAGCTCGTGTTTCGGCCGCTTGGTTAGGCAGCTAAAGCACGTAGCATACGAGCGGATTCTCTTCCACCTCTTCTCAAAGGAAATGAGCTTTTCGGCGTGGTAGAGCAATGCTGAGCGGCGCTGCCCACGAAACTGCGTGAATTGGCTCTCTAGGGTTTTGATCAGCAGGCCCGTCAAGTCAAGTCCGGAAGCATTCTCTGGTTTCCTGCTTTCATCAGTGGTGGTAGCCAATCGTTGGCCGACGTGGTCAATTTGCGCCCGGTAGAGCTTGTCAAAAACCTCGGCAATGTTGAAGACTGTGCCGTTAGCTGAGCTCGTTCAGACGGGGGACAAACGCACGGTGCATATTCCGCATGTAATGATCAAAGATAATACCGGAAGCTACGACGGGGATGGCAAAGACCTCCAACATCTCTCTTGAGTCGACCTGGTCGAAGAAATCCATCACACCTGTCTCGAGATACTGGCTTACAGGGCGCCTGACGCGCGTCGCCAACGCCAGGTCTAACGGCGCCGACATCGACGAGATGGAGCTGGACGCACACTCCATCATTCTGCAAAGCGTCGCGACGGAAAACAGGCGCCCTGACTGCTTACGGTGTTCTTGCACGCCGCTCAGGCTGCTGGACAGTTTTGCGCGGAAATCCTGCCAGTTCGGTGGTTGGTGTCGAGTTCCCCTGGCGCCGAGAGCAGCGACGCTGACGTTGGCGAATCGTGCCAACAGGGAGGATCCCAGCCGGCAGGCTTCATCAAGACATTTTCTGAGCTCTTCAACAATCTCTTGTTCTGACTTGTCATCGGATTGCTCGTTGACAAGAAGCAGCCATGGAATCACGGGACTGTCCGGAGGGGGCCCGTCCGCCAGCCATGAGGCGAGGTGCTGGGCAACGCTACGAAGACCGCCCCGTATGTCATTGACGAATATGTTCATGACGCCGGCAAACTGGCGGGAAAGCCTGCTGATGACCCAGCTCGCGGCGTCTTCCGCGCTTGCGGCCTGGGCTGCCAGCGGGAGGCAATGGCGGATCATTTCATGGCACCGCGGCGGACTGGGCCCAGCCGGGATTTTATTCTGAAGGAGGCAGTCAGCTTCTACTATGAGCAGCGGCTTGTCTGTCTGGTCTCGGATCGATCCCACGACGAAATGGATCTCTCTCTGGGTCGTCGAGGAAGGCGGCACAGCTAGATCGCGAAGCGCCGCCACTTTGGTCTTGTTGCCGAGCATGCAAACAACTTCCATAGGTTCACTGGACAAAGAGGCACTCAATTGCTGAGAGAGCCTCCTCGGACGATCCGTCACTTGCAGAGAAAACTAGTCATCATCCTTTACCAGGCGCGTCCAGAGAGTGTGATCACAGCGCATTTCTTGTGCGTTGTCGTAGAATCGCACGGCGCCACGGCACGCTCGATTATATACCCTGAATGAATCAGCCGGAATCGGCGACGCATGGCGCCTCGGCCCATGCCCAGTCCGCTGGGGCGCCACTTCGAACTGCTCCGTCTCTTGGCCAGTACACTCGATGCGAAGAGCTGATATGTCCGCCCAGCCGTAGCCAAAATATCCGCCCTCCACATTACGACTTTGATAATACGCGTACGTATGCGACGATTGCCTTCATGGCGATAGCATCTGACGTGACAGAAACTCAGTATTTAAAACCGCCCTTCCCAACACCGCGTTGTGGACTGGCCCGACGATTAGCATGCTGTTCGGGCAAGACTCATTTATCAATGGTGGCTGGTGGCAGGGCGACCGCATCCTCGGCGCGACGGGGCGTGGCATTGAGCAGGAGGAGGCACGTGCCTGGGAGGGCTTTTGGAACGAAAAGATCGTCGATCTCGTGCGCCTGACCATGAAGCAGCCTGACGCTCTGTGCGTGCTGCTCACCGGCCGCTTCGAACAGCGCTTCGCAGACCTGGTGCGTCGCATCGTCGCCAGCAAGCATCGCCATTTTGACATGCTCTGCCTCAAACCCCAGGTCCGCCGGCCAACCAGAAGTTCTCCAGCACCATGAAGTTGCTTAAGCTAGATTGGTTGTAGAACTGAAAACACTACCAAAAATTGAGGCCAATTATGTGTGTATAGATATATTTAACGCTTCTGCATTGTCTACAATGAAACCACCGTGCCGGTCGGCCGAGCTTAAACTCCTGAGGAGAACTCCATACAACGACCTGCACTTCTGAGCCTTGCACTGGGAGTGACCTGACTTGCGAAAGCATACCTGCAAAATTGAAACTGCCATGATAGAAGGTCCACTCCCTTCTTGCCATGTCAGACGATATGCTCGCGGCTAATTGCAGTACCATTAGCGTCATAATAATCGACAGTGCAGTGATTTCGTCTGTCGCCTCGGCTCGTATGCCAGCCATTCCTGAAAGTTGTCGTTAGTTGCTTGGTTGCCCCCGGGAATTCCATTACATACACAACTACGGCGCTCGCAGCCCCGGCAGGTGCTTGAGCGACGACCGAAGTCACGATATTGGTCTTTGCACCAGGATTAGTGGCGTACATGTTGGATGGGTCAAAAAAGACATTGCTTGCGTCCATGATAAGCTGGAAGTGAGTTGTTTGCGATGTGTCAAGAGCGTATGGGTCTTTTCAACAGATGGACATTAGACAACGTGGCTTGGCGAGTCTATAATGTGCTTGCAAGCGTGACCTTGGAAAATATCCTTCAGACCGAAGCAAAGCTTGGTCCACCTGTGATGAATTCATGGTAGTTGCGGTGCATATGAGCCGATACCATGCATCTGCTGAAACATATAGCCGCCCGATAAATTAAGCGCCAGCCCTTAAAATTAATTACAACTAATCATAGCCTTTGCATCGGGCGAGCCTCAGACCAGCCCTTCATTGGTGAGTGCAGTCTACCACTATTATTGGCTGCTCGATGTCTTACAAGGAGGTGATGGCTGCATTAGTGAGCTACCTGGAGGTGTGCTACAAGTGCCACGCACGCTATGGGGCTGCTGTTCTCCACCTCGCCCCCGAATTTATTTTTTTCAGATCCCCGTCGCTACTCGACTGCAGTCATCAAAACGACCCTTACCCCTACTTAAACCTGAATCGACACATGTACGTTCGTGCTTGTACGGCACGCTGCCTGTCATTCTTCCAGCCGCGCCCTGGGCTCTGTAGTCTGTCATCACAACGCTGCATTTCGTTTGCCGCAATGAGCGCATCACCCCCCCCTACTCCGCCCGCAAGACCTGTGCTGGACAAGGAATTGAGATTCAAGACCATAACCTCGCCGTGTGAGTGGATTGAGGATTATCGTCCCGGAGGTTACCATCCAGTCTTGCTCGGCGACCGCTTCAATAATGGCCAGTACAAGGTTATCCGCAAGCTTGGTGAAGGCTCATATTCGACGGTCTGGCTGGCCCGTGACGATTGGTACGTCATGTTGTACACGCAATGCTTCTGAGCGCGGTTTACTAATTTGCTTCAAGGGAGGAAAGATACGTCGCACTGAAAATACTTGTTGCAGACGCCTCAGGACAGGCAAGCGAAGTGCGGATCTTGCGATACATCGCTGGTGCTGCACCAGCAGAGGCACAACGCCATGTTACACAACTGCTTGGTGAATTCGAGCACCGCGGCCCTAATGGAACGCATAAGTGCTTGGTCTTTGAACCGATGGGCCCTAGTGTGAATACCATGGTTGAGGAGCTGCCTCAATTCAAACCTCGTCGGCGCGAAATGACAGTCCGTTACCCGCTGAATATGGCAAAGAGCATTCTGAAGCAGTCCTTGCAAGCGTTAGCGTTTCTCCATTCGAATGGTGTCGCCCATGGCGATTTCCAGCCCGGAAACATACTCTTTTCTCTGCACGGCCTCGACGCAGTGCCTGAAGATGAACTTCGGCAGGAGGAAGACGTGCAGACAAGATCAATCTCGCCCCCAGTACAAAGGCTAGATGGCAAACGGGACGATTGGGCGCCACCTTATCTTTGCATTGCGCAGCCACTGGTACCGTTTACGTGCTATGACAGTGGTTTCACGATTAAGTTGTCCGACATGGGTGGTGGTGAGTGCTTCTACTGCGGACTGCTAACTTGGACACCTGTACTGACGGCTTGGCCAATCTCAAAAGCGTATTTTTTGGATGACCCATCGCCAAACCCATTGGTTCCGCTCGGACTGCGCTCGCCTGAATTCATACTCACTGGGGGTGTTGGCAGATCCCTAGATATTTGGAGTTTTGGCTGCCTGATTTTTGAGCTTCTCACTGGGCAGCCTCTCTTCTGTATACCAGGGTCTGAATACGAAAATGACGACCACCTCCTCTCTTTGACTGCCCGACTCGGTACTCTCCCCGATGGACTCTTCAAATGTTGGAAATCATCAGTGCTATACTTCACAGCAGATAGACGGCTCCTTAACTGCCAGCTTGGAGGAGTTCCAGACGGCGAGGAACCACTGATGGTGCCGCAGACGTCAATGGAAGAATTATTCGACAATGCAGAGCCGGATATAGATGAGGAGGAGAGTCGTCAAGTGAAATACCTAATCAGACGCATTCTGCAGTATGATCCTGCAAAGCGACCTTCAGCCAGCGACATTCTACTCGATCCGTGGTTTCACAGAGTTGGAGTGATGGGAATGCATCAAACATATCTATCGTCTAGTCAATTCTGTAGCTTGGATCACTCTTCTTAATATATTGATACAGTGCAAGAGAACGAAGTTTAATCACTGCAAACAGGTGGACGGGCCCAGTGTTTTAAATAGTGCAGCCGAACATAAGACAATATCGTATTCGCTATCGTATTGCACTACATTGAAATTTTTTGCAGTGCAGTGCAGCCGGTATGGCAAACCCTGCAGTGCAGTGTAAGCTAGTACGAATATCGTATTGCACGGTATTCGTTTAGTGTAAATACAGTGCAGCACAAGTATGGTGGCTTACAATGAGCAATCAGTTTTGATGAATGTCTTGCTTACACTTTTAGAATCCGATACTGTAGTTCTATTATACTATTATCATTCTATATAAAGTATTAAGATATACCGTAAAACCCGAAATGGGTGTCGCGGGTGCCGTTAGTTAGTTTTAGTAGCAAGGTGGGGTTGGTCGCCTGCTCTATTTGGCCAGTGACACTAACAAGTACCATGCTTGTACCTCAACCAGACCACTGTAACAGACACTGAGAATAACATTTGGAAGTCCCTACGTCAAATACATGCTAATGTCCGGCAACACAGTCGTAGGCATCAGCATATATATTATCAGCGGTAATAATATTCATCGGATCTCTCTAGTAAATCCTCAAGGCGGCAGTCTTCCCACCAGTGGTCGTCTTTCCCACAGTTAAAGCATCGCTTGTCACGATCCCTTTTTTCCCGGCCTTTCAGAACAGTGTCTTCCCGTGCATGACAGTCGACCAGCCAATGGCTACGATGATCGCAGCGGTAGCAGCGGGAGCCGAATAAGCGCTGCGAGCCACTGGGGATTCGGTCGAGCATTATCGTACGCTGGGTGCTGTGTACTGCCTCGCTTTTGTAAAGTTGTTAATCAATGGAGCAGGATTGCGAGAGTTCCGCGCATCAACTCACTGGAGACCTTGCATCGATAGTTGCAACTCGTCTGCTGCAGATAGAATTTTCTCTACACCAACATTAACTGAATGCAATTATCAATAATCAAGACATATCTATATCTGAAGAAAGACACTAACTTGAACTCAGTGTGTCCACAGCTCGCGTCGTGTTTTCAAGCAATTTAATAGGCACGTATTCTAGAAGCTCTTTCGCATAAGCCGCCGCAGTAGCGGACGCGTATCGTTGCCACCGATCATTCTTGTGTGAATCGGCGTAGTCGCAGATTCCCCGAATGACCAAGCAAGGAAAAGGGTCCATCAGGCCGGCAGCCTCCATTTCAACACAGATACAGTCTTTTCCAGCGGACTCTGCGATCTTATCTCGAGTGCTAGTATCCTTTGTAAGTGTGTTTCCCGAGGCGATGATGCCGTAGTGGATTTTGGGGTCAGTCGTAATTCGTGTATCACGCTGAATTTGCTCAGATGGATCACAGTTGTCGCAGTTATGCCCATCTATATGATCGTATGCAGACGAAAATAAGCGGTCGTTCTCAACCCCTTGATGAACGTAGCTAGGTTCTTTCCCCCTTGGTATCTTCATCTGCGGCATTCTAGTCCACATCGCTTCGAGAAGATCAGGAACTTTTGGTGTGGTCATCTCATGGTCTGATTGCAGAGCGGCTAGTGCGTTGAGTAGGACCTGGGGGGGTTTATTCAGCACACCTTTCAACTCCCACTTCCCATTCGGCCTGGCCTTGCCAAGATCATACTGAAAAACACCACCGCTGGTTCCCTCGGGCTGGCTCACAACCACATCACCTAGCCGAACGTCTTAGTCATCGTGTCGAGCGATTCCGCCCCCGATTCCAACGAGAAGCCCAATTTTGATCGCGGGTAGGGACATGAGCAGGTTAAGGGCCGTCGTCGTCGCAGCCGTCGTGCCATACACGCCGGCGGGGAGCGAGGCTATGACGATATTGTGCTTGCCCATACGGCCCCAAGTGTAAGAATTATTATCGGAGGGATGCTGTTGAAAGTCTGCCGGCGGTTGGTGGCGGTCATCGAGTTGAGCCGTCGCAGCAGCCCGCTCGAAACGAAGTGCGGCAATCCACCCTATGGTATATGATTCTGAGCTTCCCATGGCAATCATGGTCAAAGTCGGCCGAAATAGCCAAAGGTGGCTAAGGTAGGGCTATGAGGATGCGGTCAAGGTGTTGAACTCGCGTGCGTTATCCGTCGCACAACATCGTAGACGAGACAAATGAGGGGTTGACTGGTCAGGCTGCAGGATGCATGCTGGCGTCGGCGCGTGGCACCGACGCTGTGGTGCAACATCTCACGTGCCCCGCGATGCACAGCCAGAGGACCGCAATGGACACCAAATGTAGTCTGCTATGTCGACCACATGTAGTACAGCTGTAAAATGACTATGGTGCCGCTGTGATTGGCTTTGTAAAGAAGGCGTGAGTGATTGAAAGGTAGAAAGTGGGCGTATCTGGAAAGACTTAACTGCGGCTTCTAGCTGTATCGTTAACTAAATAGAATAGTGTGGTAAAGGGGGTACTGTGCTCTGTACTAGTAGGGCACTTGGGCGCTTATAGTAGCGAAAAGTAGCGGTTTCACACACCTTGTAAGTAAAACAAAACTAGAAGCACCTATGCCATTCAGGTCGGGTTTTACTAAAGCAGTAACCAGCTGCTGGGCTTGTTGAGAATAGGCAAAAAAGGAACCTAACAGCTACAAGCCATTCGTGGCCATCACCCCACTAAATTTGTTCTGTACGCAAGCCCCGCGACACCCATTTCGGTTTTGACGGTTTTTAAACTCTGTAATAAGATACTAAGTAGATCTATTCTACTTTAAGGCTTTAAGCTTTTAAATAGTAGTATATATTTTATCTAAGTCTCTAAAGGTAGTTTAGAGTAGTTCTTTAAAATGTTTATGGGATTATAGCGTTGAATGTGCTCGGCGGAATCGCTCAAGCGACGTTCTTTCAAAGCAGGTACCAGCCTCGCTTCCAATGTGGAAACTATCATTGTTGCGGGAATTTTACTAACTACTAATATCAGCCCTGGCGTACGCTGCGAACTGGCGCATGATCAGTAGCTTTCCACCTTCTATGCCTGCTGATGAATTGACAAGAGAACTTTCTGCTGCCTACCACCCATGAGCAGTAGCTTTCTACCCCCATGCCACCCATGAGCAGTAGCTTTCTACCCCCCATGCCTCACCAACCTGGCGAACGCGTGCCGCACCATAAGCACAACACCCCGTGGCGTACTGGGGACGCCTGAGGCGTTTCCACTCTTCATGCGCAGCAACTTTCTGCTTTTCACCATCGCGGCGGACACAGCGGCCGCCCACCACTGGACTGGCATCAGCCGCGGCATTCTGCTCCCCGTCAACCCACGGCGCATGTTGCGAGCACCCATGCTTGATGTCGCAGGAGAAGCGGCTGTCTGCTCTCTGGCGCAGGCCCTCTACGTACTCCACAGCATGAGCGAGCTGTCTCCTGCCCACACCCTACAACTCTGCATAAAGGAAGCCTATTCTGGCCTATGACTCCAGAGAA
Organism: Cordyceps cicadae; assembly: GCA_002968875.1. NCBI lineage: Eukaryota > Fungi > Ascomycota > Sordariomycetes > Hypocreales > Cordycipitaceae > Cordyceps > Cordyceps cicadae. Next base: position 17,818 of record MWMN01000249.1, read on the forward strand.
CGCATCAAAACACAACCCCTCATGTTGACGCAGTTCTTGCCGTTCAAGCTATGCAACATTCTGCCGCTGTGAAGCGTGGTCCGGCCTTGGAAAGGAAAATCAGACGGTTCGGAGTGGAAGGAAACACCCTGGTTTTTTTTGCCTGCCAGGATGCATCCTCGCGTTGGCATGTCATGCAGCGCTGAGGGCATGCCCACCGTTGCCTTTTTCAGCGTCAGGCTAATTTTCGAAAGGAGCAGTGGGCCCCCTATAATACAAGAGTACATTGTTTGGCCAATGGGAATAGGCAATCGGCGGCGGAAGACAGCCCGGCTATATTTAGAGGTCCACCGAGGCAGCCCGAATTGGCGTAGATACGGAGGAATGGTGTGCACGTCCAAGTGCGGTTCGAAGGCGATGGCTATCTCCCCGATCATGCTAGTACATCGTCGTCCAAAGACGCCAGCAGCGAGAAGNCCGAGGCAGCCCGAATTGGCGTAGATACGGAGGAATGGTGTGCACGTCCAAGTGCGGTTCGAAGGCGATGGCTATCTCCCCGATCATGCTAGTACATCGTCG
>MWMN01000250.1:701-18296 GCA_002968875.1 Cordyceps cicadae
TATTACTTTATAAGGCTTAGTCTTATTATTACTAGCTTATAGTAGTAAGGGTTACTAAAGACTGTTTTAAGGTAAGTTAGGAAGAGGAATAGGTTTAAGCCGCCTTCTTACCCCCCCACCTTAAAGTAGGTAGTAACCTTCTACTAGGCTACTAGGCCTAGGTAGGACTAAATATATATAAACTAGGCCTATTAGGGGCTAATAAACCTAGTATTAAGCTTAAGCTTATATTCTATCGCCTATTTCTAACCTATAAACGTTTTTATATTACTATTAAATTTTTCACTAGGTAGGAGGGGCTTCCTCCTAACTAGAGCTATTAAGGTCGTAGGGGGGGGTGTAAACTGTATTTATTCTTAGTCTACCTAGTGTTAGGATAAGGTCACTCTAACCTACTCTTATAGGGTGTATATCTCTATCTTTAACTAACTATTCTATTCTAATAGGATCTATATTTATACTATTAGTTTATTATATTCTATTAGTTATTCGCCTCTAAGAGGGTCTATTTCTATTATAGTCGTTCTTTTCTTAAGGAATTTTAATTATTATAGGTTAGCCTAGGCTACTATAAGTAGGCACTATATAGAGGTTATATTAAAATTCCTAAGGAGGGAAGAGGCTATCTAGTTAGTAGTGTAGCCCTTATCTAAGGGGGAGTAGGCTCCTACGGCTTATAGGTCGCGTGGCGACGCTATGTGACTGTTTAGGGTAGGCCTAGGCCTGAATCCTTTATATTACTAGGTATTTAAAGTGCCCTTTTAAGGTTTAAAAGGCGGTTTTCTACTTATAACTATCTACTATATAAATAAGGTTATAAGCCCCTTTTAGGTTAAGGGTAGTAAACTATTTAGCTTATCTTAGTTTATTTTAAATCTCTATAATAAGTAGTAATAGATATTAGTTCTTAATAGTAATCTTATTTATTTTCTAATAGTTAATATATAGTTATAGCTTCCTATTTTTCTTTTATACCTATAGGATTAGGTGTTCTACTAGGGACTCTAATAGTCGTATATATCCCTTTAGTAATATTTCCTCTAAATATTCTCTAAGTGCTTAGTCTTACTCTAGGTTAGTAGGATAGATTTTATTAAATGTTAGTTCCTTACTAGGCTAGAGTTTAATCTTATAGTCCTAGTATAAATACTCTAGTAGTCCTATTTCTAGCTCTTTACTAAATAGCTTATTATACTTTAAGTATTCCTTAGGAATCTCTATTATATTAACTTTAGGCTCTCTAGTAATTATATATAGTCCTAGAGGCTATTCTTAATTTAATAAAGGTGCCTTTCCTTAGCTACTCTTCTTATTATAATTATATCCTAGTATATCCTATTAAAGTTAGCCTATTCTCTAGTTAACTCTAGGATTACTTACCTATAATTAGAGTATTCTTAATATAATATTATATTTAGAGATCTCTATAATATCTAAGGAGAGAGTATAGTTTATACTTTAAATAGAAATAGGAAGTTATATAGTTTCCTAATCTACTACTCTATAGTTATATTTAATAGCTTCTCCTTCTATATTTATAAGTTAGTAGGGCTTATCTTTCTTCTTCTAGGGTAATTATAATTTATTAATAAGATTTAGTAAGATAAAGTTTCTTTATACTCTACTATTAATTATTACCTAGGTTCTTCTTTCCTTTAATAAGGATATTAATTATAAGATAACTAGTACTATTAATGTCTATAGTATATAGAGACTAATTAGATCTCTATTAAAGTATTAGTCTTAATTATAATAATAGTTATTATTTCCTAAACTTCCTTTTATAGTTAGTTTAGTTAGTCTAATTAATAGACTCTTTTTAGAGTTATAGTAATAGTTAAGTTATCTACCTTCTAAGTTAATTAGACTTATTATAAGTAAGTTATTTTTTTATATATAGTTTCTATTATATTCCTACTATATAGGTCTAATATAGATAGTGTAGTTATTATCCTTAATTTAGTTTTCTTTATTTTATTATAGTATAATATAGTTATCTTTTCTTTTATATAGGGTCTAATTTTAGAGTTCCTTAGTATAGTAGGGTTTATTATCTATACTAGGAATAGGAAACTATCTATACTTAATTTTATCTATAAGATAATCCTTATAGTAGTGATTTATATATACTATCTATATAACTCTATAGTACTATAGGTGTTATATAATGGTTTTAGGGTAGTCCTTATTTTTAAGTACTTTATATTCCTTATCTTAGTCTTACTAAATGGTTTTAGCTAGTATTCCTAAGTTAGTAATTACCTCTCCCTTAACTATAATAAACTCTTTATTTTTAAACTTATAGTTTATAGGTTATACTTAGTTTTATAAGATATATTCTTTACTATTAGGTTTAGTATAATTCTAAAGTGTCTTTAGGAAGACCCTCTTCTATTTAGTGTTAGTAGTGCTTAGAGTAATAAAGGTGTCTTCTTACTATAACTAGTTAGTTTAGATAGTCTAAGGTTTATAGGAATACTAGTTAGATCCTTCTTTATTAGACTTATAGATTAAGTATATATTATTATAATATACTAAGAAATATAGGTAGTTATAAGAGTGTATATCTTCTTCTTCTTTAGGTACTAGCTAGGTTCTAAAATCCTAATCTTTATCTAATATAAGGTTATAGTAGTCTATAAACTATTCACTATCTAAGATATATTCTTTACTATTAACTATACTAATATTATAAGTAGGTAGGTCTTTATAGTTTACTATATTTATTCTATAGTTATCTTTAACTAGCTTCTACTGTTTCTTAGGTGCTTAACACTTATTAGTAAAGTGTCCTAGCTTTTTATAGTTATAGTAAGTCTTGTTTTTTCCTTTATTATAGCTTTTATATATAGTGTTAAGTTCTATAGGGCCTAAGTGTATTCTATAGGCTATAGACCCTTTATAATATCTACTAGTATTAGCCTAGTAGTATAGTAATAATAGGTGGTTTTATTGTCTAGTACTTTATATCCTATATTTAAGTCGCCTAGTATATAGCCGGTTATTAACCTTAATAATCTTTTTAATAAACGTATTAAAGTTATCTAGTTAATCTTCTTTAGTAATCTTATCCTTTATATCTTCTCTTAGTCTATTATAGAAGAGTTCTATTTAACTATTATTATCCTAGTTAATATAAGTAGTAATATATCTAAACTTATATATATAGTACTAGGTAGATCCTATCTACTTTAGTGACTTAAGTTTATATATTATAGTTTAGACCTTATCTAGGTTACTAAATATAGTCTATAGTGCTTCTTTAAAGTTCTTATATTTTATAAAGATATATATAGTATTATTATTAGGTTTCTTATTATTAAGATAGTCCCTAAGAGTTAGCTCCTACTATTCTATAGCCTTATTAGTAAGAAGGTTTCCTATATAAAGAATCTTTATAGATTCCTTAGTAATAGAGTTATTAACTTAGAGGTAAGCTTTAGTTTAGGTTAAGAAGGTATAGATATTCCCTTTAGTTTTATTAAATATATTAGGTTTAGGGAACTTAGGTATTATTATTTTTAGTTTAGGTAGTGTAGTAGCTTTAAGCTTTATTTCTTCTAGCTATATATAAAGGTACTTAACCTTAGTGTTAAGTTTAGTTATTTTAGTGGTTAGGTTAGTAACTATAGTTACTAGGTTAGTTTCTATAGCTATTAGGTTAGTAGCCACTACTACTATATTAGTATTCTTACTATTTATAGTAGATATTATAAAGGTTTAACTACTTAAGGTTTTAAGGTAACTTACTAAATAGGACTAATTAAAATATAATAGTAGTTTATCTCTAATCTATAGTAGGTCTATTTCTTAGGTAGTAAGTTAGGTTAAATATATATAAAGTACTAGTAAATAGTATTATAGTGTAAGTTATATTAGGAGATTACTCCTAATAGTTAAACTATTGCTTAGATTAATTAGTAGAGATCTAGTCTAGCTATCTATAGGAAATCCCCCTTCCTTATATATCTATCTAATCTCTACTATATTCCTAGATTATACTAATCCTATCTAATCTATTAGCCTAGATTAGGTTAAGTCTATCTAATAAGTCTTCCTAGATTAGTTTAATCCCTTCTAATCTAGTTATATAACCTTTAGTCTTTTTCTTACACTAGCTATATAGTGGCTTCCCGCCCCTCCTATGTCTAGCTTCCTTTATATATAACGGGCCGCCTATATAGGCCTCCCTGTCTGTTTATTATAAGTAGCCCCTATCCTATTAGTTAAAAAATCTAATAGTAGCTAGTGATTTTATATAGACTACTAGGGCCTAAATACTATTACTAAGGATAATAGATACCTACTACCCTTAGTAAAAGAAACCCTATACACCCTATTAAAGGCTAAGTAGTATACTAAGCTAGATATATAATTAGTCTTCTATAGGTGTAAGGATAAAAAGGAGAAAAAGGGGTCTCTACTAATATACCCACTTTTCTCCACTTTATAAGATTATACATCTCCACAAATATACCTACTTTTATTAAGTTAAGTTATAATATTATAATAATATAATTATAATATTATTAAACCTTAATTCTAATATTAGAGATATCTATAATATAACTATAATATTAAAATAAGGTTATATACTATATCTTAAATGTTTAATAAAGGTCTAGACCTAAATAGACTTTTAAGTACTTAACTATATAAAAGGCAACCTTTTCCTATACTAAATAGTATATAATAAGTAATGAATTTATAACCTTTACTTCTCTTATACTTATAAGAGAACTTCTTACTAAGTTTTATTATCTTCCACTTTATAATAACCTCATCTACCTTAACACTAACTATAGTAAACCTTAAGATAGGTGAATTCTTTACTAAAGAACTATTACTAAGTAGGGAAAAGCGCCTAACCTTTACCCTAAATAAAATTAATTAGGATATTTAAAAGTACTATAATAGTACTACTACTTTAATAATAAAAGGTAATAATATTATATAATATTACTAGATACTACTAAGGGTAATAGTTAAGCTCTAGAACCTAGAAGGCACCCTAGTAGGCACTCTCTTAGATATAGGCGTTAAGGGAAATATAGTTAGGAGGGATATTACTAAAGCCACTAGGCTCTAAATTAGACTAATTAATACTACTACTACTACCTATAGTAGAGTAAAAGTTATAATAACTAGTATTACTATAATATATCTCTTCTTAGGGAATATCTAGATATACTAATATATATATATAACTAATAGGCTTATAATTATAATCCCTCTTCTCCTTAGAATACTTTTCTTTTATATAGTAAAGGTAATATTTAATTACCTAGGGTATAAGAAGATATAAATAATAACTATATTTAGAAATATATATATAGTTTCTATAGTATCTAGAGGGGTAGAATAAGAACCTATATTTAATACTAAGGATTATTAGATAAAAGAGGTTACTATTTACTCTATAATATTAGACTCTCTTATATAAAAAGTAGAAAGGCACCTCTAATTACTTTCTATTAAGAAAAGGGATATTATAGTTATATTAATAGAGGAAGAGGGGGACTAACTACTCTATCTAGTAGTAGATAGAGTACTCTATAGTATTAAGGAGGCTATCTAAGCTATAGAATAAGAAAGAGAATAGATAGTAGTAGCTATAGTGTATTAAAAAGGACCTATAACTAACACTTTATATAAAAGAAAGGGTAAAAAAGTGAATCCTTAAGATAATATACTTTCTAATAAGAGTACTCCTAATAATAACCTAAAATAGAAATTAAAGTAATAGGAGGAGGCTTCTTACTATATTTTACTAGATCTAGAATATCCTAATTAGATTATCCTAAAGTTCTTAACCTTTAAGAAAAGAGTAAGGCTAACCCTAAAAAGGATAGAGTGTATTATAGAATAGGTAAAGGGCTAGCTTAACCCTAAAGAGATTAAGCTTTTTTAAGCTATACTATAAAATAGAGAAGCTATACTAGTTTAGGAATTTCCTAAGTATAGATAGTTAGATCTACTTATCTATCTACCTATAGTATTAAAAGTAGTAGAATATACTACTTAGTAAGCTTAATTAATTCTAATTCTAAGAGGGCTAGTAAAAAAGCTAGTAGATATCCTCTATAAAAGGATTAATAAAGGGATTTTAAAAGAATTATATATATCCTATAGGGATCTATATTTCTTTATAGTTAAAAAGAATAGGGGACTCTAATTAATTAATTTAGTAGAGAACTTAAATAGGATTATAATTAGGGATATATTTATACCTCTTTCTACTAATAAGTTCTTTAAAGACTTTATAATATATATCCTTATATCTCTAGTAGACTTTTTCTTAGGTTATAATTAGATAAGTCTTAATATAAAGAGTAGAGATATAACTACTTTTATTATACTAATTAGACTACTCTATATATATATACTTCCTTAAAGGGTAATAAATTCTATTACTTAGTTTATATATATTATTATCTAGATCCTATATATTAAGGTTTATAAAGTTATCACAAAGTGGAAGATAATAAAACTTAGTAAGAAGTTCTCTTATAAGTATAAGAGAAGTAAAGGTTATGTATTTTTTCATTATCTTAGGCTATTTAGTATAGGAAAAGGTTGCCCTTTTATATAGTTAAGTACTTAAAAGTCTATTTAAGTCTAGACCTTCATCGAACATTAGAGGGGTAATATATAACCTTATTATAACCTTATATAATATTATAGATATTATTAATATTAGAAATAAGGTTATTAGTAATATTATAATAACATTATAATAACATTATAATAATATTATAATAACATCATAATAAGGTTATTAGTGATATTATAATAACATTATAATAACATTATAATAATATTATAATAACATTATAATAACATTATAATACCATTATAATAATATTATAATAACATTATAATAATATCATAATAACATTATAATAACATTATAGATAACTTAATAAAAGTGGGTATATTTGTAGAGACTTTTTATCCTTACACTATATAATTTAATTCTCTATATCTATTATACTTTTCTTAATAATATTACTATCTAAGGACTAATAACTAAATATAATAGGGAGGAAATAAGTAAAGGTATATACTAATATATCTTTAAGTATATTTAAAATATTAATAAAGTTAATAAATATTAAATTAACTAGATATACTATATTAGGATTAAAGAGTTAGTAGTATTAGGAGGTAATAGAAATTATAAGGTACCTTTATAGCTTAGGAGGAAGATAGCCTACTTAAGCTAAAGTCTTAAAGATCCTTAAATAGAAGAACTATTTATATATTAAGGATATAAGATCCTTTATAGGCCTAATAGGGTTCTATAGGTNGGGATCTATATTTCTTTATAGTTAAAAAGAATAGGGGACTCTAATTAATTAATTTAGTAGAGAACTTAAATAGGATTATAATTAGGGATATATTTATACCTCTTTCTACTAATAAGTTCTTTAAAGACTTTATAATATATATCCTTATATCTCTAGTAGACTTTTTCTTAGGTTATAATTAGATAAGTCTTAATATAAAGAGTAGAGATATAACTACTTTTATTATACTAATTAGACTACTCTATATATATATACTTCCTTAAAGGGTAATAAATTCTATTACTTAGTTTATATATATTATTATCTAGATCCTATATATTAAGGTTTATAAAGTTATCACAAAAGTGGAAGATAATAAAACTTAGTAAGAAGTTCTCTTATAAGTATAAGAGAAGTAAAGGTTATGTATTTTTTCATTATCTTAGGCTATTTAGTATAGGAAAAGGTTGCCCTTTTATATAGTTAAGTACTTAAAAGTCTATTTAAGTCTAGACCTTCATCGAACATTAGAGGGGTAATATATAACCTTATTATAACCTTATATAATATTATAGATATTATTAATATTAGAAATAAGGTTATTAGTAATATTATAATAACATTATAATAACATTATAATAATATTATAATAACATCATAATAAGGTTATTAGTGATATTATAATAACATTATAATAACATTATAATAATATTATAATAACATTATAATAACATTATAATACCATTATAATAATATTATAATAACATTATAATAATATCATAATAACATTATAATAACATTATAGATAACTTAATAAAAGTGGGTATATTTGTAGAGACTTTTTATCCTTACACTATATAATTTAATTCTCTATATCTATTATACTTTTCTTAATAATATTACTATCTAAGGACTAATAACTAAATATAATAGGGAGGAAATAAGTAAAGGTATATACTAATATATCTTTAAGTATATTTAAAATATTAATAAAGTTCTAATAAATATTAAATTAACTAGATATACTATATTAGGATTAAAGAGTTAGTAGTATTAGGAGGTAATAGAAATTATAAGGTACCTTTATAGCTTAGGAGGAAGATAGCCTACTTAAGCTAAAGTCTTAAAGATCCTTAAATAGAAGAACTATTTATATATTAAGGATATAAGATCCTTTATAGGCCTAATAGGGTTCTATAGGTTTATAATCTTTAATTACTTATTAGTAGTAGTGCCTCTTTTTATACTCTTAAAAAAGGGTATAGATTAGAACTAGAGAGGCCCTAAGTAAGAAGTAATAGATAAGTTAAAAGAAGCTATTATAATAGCCCTAGTTATTATTATACTTAACTATACCTCTAATATAAGGATTATCCTTCTCTAAGTAGACACTAGCCCTAAAGGCTAGAGTATAGTACTAATATAGAAAATAGAATAGGAAGTTATACCCTACCTACTTTAAAAGTAGTGTTTAGTTAGAAGCTAAAAAGAAATATAATTAAACTAAGTATAAAGTAAAAAGATTACTCTTAGCTTTTAAGTTACTAAAAAACTATATATATAGTATATAATTTATCCTAGAAATAGATACTATAGTACTAAAACACTAGCTAAAAGGGGCTATAAGTAATATTATAGGTTCTCTAATTAAGTAGTAGCTTAACTACCTTAGGCTTTTTAACTTTAAAGTATACTATATTAAAGGGACTAAGAATATAGTAGTAAATATACTATTAAGAAAACTATCTAGTATATTAGATATAAAAGAAATAATAACTAAAGAAGAAACTAATATATTTATTAACTTATATTTTAATACTATTAAAATTTTAAAGGAGGATTAAACACCCCTTAGGATAATTAGAATAAAGCCTAAAGAATAGAAATATATAAAGTTCTACTAAAAGATACTTATATATATAACTAGCTTTATCTAACTAACTAAATATATATATAATAAATTCTACCTCTTCTATTAGAAGTTAAGAAGATATATAATTATAAAAGGCCTACTCTAGATTAATATAAATAGGGAGGTAAACTACCTAGTATTAATAGTTAATAATCTAGATTTATAGAAAGAAATATTAAAGAAGCTCTATACTAAATATAACTATAAAGGGAGGGAGAGTACCTATTATTTAATATAATAATAGTATTAGTAGAAGACTCTCTACCCTAATATAAAAGAAGTAATTAGGGCTTATAAAGTATATTAGAAATAGGATCTAAGGCGTCTAATAGAGCTAACTATATATATAGTATCTATATATCCTATAGTTAAAGTGTATATTAATATATAGTATATACTAACTAACTATAGGAAAAGATACCTATTTAAAGTAAAATATAATTTAACTAGATAGCTAGAAGCCTATCTAACTTTAAGTATAACTACTAAAAATATACTATACTTCCTAAGAAAACTAATTATAAGATATAGAATAATTATATTTATGTTTTTAATAATAAGCCTAAGAACTAGAAGGGTGTTACTAAGTACTTAGAGGGAATAGGCTATAAGGTTATCTATATATTAAAGTATAACCTAAGGGTGAATAGATTAATTAAAGTAGACTATTTCTCTATTATAAGTTCTTTAGTAAAAATATTATAAATAGAAAAATAATAGGTAAACCTACTTAATAAAGCTCTCCTAATAGATAGGACTACTATATAAGTAAATTATAACTATACTTTATTCTACTTAATATATAATTAGGAGCTAGTAATACCTATTAAACTAGGGATAAAAACCTAGAGGATAATTAATTAGGATAAGGTTATAACCTATAATAATTTAATAGTAGTCTAACTAAGGATTCTAAAGAGGAAAGTAGAAGATATAAATAAAGCCTAAAAGAAAGTAGTAGAATTCTAAAAGAAGCTAGTAAGTAGAAGAGACTAGAGAAATATAAATAAACTCTATAAAGAAGAAATTTAACCTAGAGTACTTATTCTCTTCTATAATCTAATTAAGAAAATTAATATATCTAGGTCTATAAAGATAACTATAAGGTAGAAGGGTCTATATTATATCTTAGGAAAGTCATCTATATAAGCCTATTAACTCTAAACACTTAATAGTTACTTATTAGTAGGAATATATACCTATAATATAGTAAAGCTATTCTAATAAGATATTAATAGGTAATAGACCCTAATTAACCTAGAGGAAGGAGAAGGAGAGGAAGAGATATATAATAATAAGCCTTATAATTATAAAGAAATTTAGATAGAAATACTAGAACTATTAGATTAAGCCTAAGTAAGTTATAAAAAAATAAATAATAAATAGGTTAGACTATAAGGTTATTCTATCTATTCTATAAATAAGCTATAAAGAGGGGGAAGTAGTAGGGAAGTCCTACCCTATATAAAAAGAGAAAATAAGGAAGTAAGAAAGAAAAATTTAAATAAAAATTAAAGAAATAAATAAGAAGCTAAGTTAATATTATAATAAAGTTAATAAAATTTAAAAAGAAGTAAAAATAATAAAAAATAAAAGAGTAAATTACTATAAAGAAGAACCTTTTATTAGAGTACTATTAAAGTTAATAGTAATACTAGGCTTTAAAAGATCCCTCTAATTAGTAATAGCCTTTATAGTATTAGCCTTTACCTTTACTTTTTTCTTTATAGTAGTAGTCTATTTCCTCTCCTCTAAGCGCTTAGTAGCTTTTTACTTCTCTATAACTACCCTTTCTTTAGTAGCCTTATCCTTAGCCTCTTTAACCTATATAAACTTAGCTATTAGCTTACTATACTAAGCTATACACTCTCTTACTTTATCTAAAAGATTAGCTATAGGTAGTAACTTTATAGCTACTAAAACAGCCACTTTATTTAATCTATTAAAATTAGGTATCTATTTTATTAGGTAGGGTATAGTAGTATTAGTTATAGTAGATATAGTGAATATAATAGGGCTATAGTCTCTAAGATTATAACTATAGAAAAGATAATCTCTTATAGAACCACCCTTAATAGGCTCTTAATAGCTAGAATAAGATTACTATTTATAATTAGTCTACTTATACTAGATATAATTAGTATAGTTACTATATATAAAACTATAGATACTTATATACTTAAAAAATAAAAATATAATATACTCCTAAGTAGATAATAAGTTTATCTAGAAAATACTAATATAACTACTATATATTTAAAGGTTATATATACTATAGAGAGCTATAAAGAAGCCCTTTATATAAGTAGGGTGTATATAGATCTAATTAATAAACTAACTATCTAGATAGCTAATTTTAGTAAAGATAAAAATATATTATAGAATCTTTAAAAAATACTTATATAGCCCCTCCTTAAGATATAAGTCTAAATAAAGGTAAGACTAGAAAGGATACTAAGTATAAAAGGTACTAGTAAACTCTAGATAAAAAGTAATCTTAATATATAAAGGTTAGCTAAGCTAACCTAGCCTTAACCTACTAATAATAAAGATATTAAGGAATTTATAAATCTAGAGAAAAAGGGGAGGAGTTAGTAAAGAGAAAGAGTAGAAAGAAGTAAGATTAGACCTATTTACTATACTTATAATTACTATAAACTATAGCCTTAAAGAGAGTACTATAATTATTAAACTATTAAATAGAACACTAGGTGTTATAGGTTATATAGGTAGGGTGACTATATTTACTTAGAACTATATATTCTTAAATAAGATAAGTAATATCTAGTAAACTAATAGTAGAAAAGATATAATCTATTATTATAGGTAGGTATAGTAGAGGAATAATAATAATAGAAGGAGGAGGAAAGAAGAGTTAGGAAGGAAGATAAAGAAGAGTTCCCCTTTTAAAAAGAATAGAGAGGGAGGGTAGTCTAATTATATATATACTAATTAAGGCTATAACTAAATATATTAAATATATATTTACTAATTTATAGGTACTAACTTACTAAGTCCTATACCTATCTAGAGTAGGAGGATAAAGTAGCTAGCTACTATATATATATAAAAACCTAAATATATATAAATATAACTAATAGTATTAATAAATATACTACCTCTTATAATTAACCTAACCTAATTACTAGCTAGTACTAGCTAGTAGCTAATATATAATTAAAGGATAAAAGAGTGTCTTTCTTTATAGGATTAAGTATCTAATCCTTTCCTCCTCTATTACTACTTCTATTAAAGAGACCCTTAACCCTAAAATTATTAAAAAGAACCTCTATTCCCTTTCTTCCCTCTACCTCTATTAGGCCTAACCCCTTAAAATATTTATTAACCTAATATATTATTAGTAATACCCCCCTTCTTTTTTACTATTATCCTTATTCTCTTCCCCCCCCTCCCTCTCTACCTACTCTATATAGTAGAAAAGATAGTAAGCTTTACCCCTATAAATATAGAGAAGAAGCCTAATAGTAATTATCTAAGGTTTATTCCTCTAGAGATAGCTTAATACTCTTAAAACCTACTAAATATAAATATACTAGTAAGGTAGATAGATATAGGAATAAAGAGGCTCCTACTACCCTAGATATTCTAACTATACTAGATAACCCTTAAAGAAGTCTAGTCTATAGCTATCTAGAAAGATTAGATAATTAAGATAATATAGTAGGCTATTAACTATTATCTAGAATAACTACTAAAAAGGAAAATATTAAAGAAACCTAAGACTAACCTATTAGGCCCTAAGCTATAGATACTAACTCTACTACTAAGGAAAAAGAGAAGTAAGACTCTATAGATACTTAATTAAATAAAAATAACTATAGTTACTTTTAATACTTAAACTAATCCTAGGTTATCTAGCTCTAACCTTATAGAGCTAGACTTATTACTACCTCTATTATCTAAGAACCTCTAATAGATAATAAAGGAGGTAAGGCTTAAGAGAAAAATACTAGAAGATAAAAAAAGAAAACCTATAAATCTATAATTAGCTTATCCTTAAATAGCCTTAATATATAGGCTATTAAAAGTATAGCTATAGCTAGATATAAATCTATAATATAGATATTTAAAGAAGAGGATACTAATAAGCCTTTTAATATATAGGAAGATAGTAAAATCACTACCTAACTCCTATAGTACCTAAGAACTAAGTAAGAGTATATATAGTTATTTAACTTTAATAAGCTAAAAAAGCCTAAGGAATTTAATAATATTCTAAGGATAGGTATTTAGTTAATTACCCCTACCTACCTAGGGTACTACTAGAACCTCTAGTATATAAATATACTAGAGTTTATAAGAGACTTTACTTATAAGGACTAAGCCTTTAACTTTAGAATAATTATAATAATATATATACTTACTATTAGAATAGAGGGTAGGATTAGGATAGTAAGCTCTAAGTTTATAATCTAGTTAGGACTTAACCTAAAGATTAGTTATTTTATAAATAGTAACTCTACTAAGATTAGAACTAGTACACCTAGCTAGTATACTCTTATATATATAGTCCCTAGTGGATTTAGAGTTAAAGAAGAATACTACTATTATATAAAGGGATATTAGTTTATTATACTCCTTTTTTATTTTAACTTAAATAATATTAATTAATTAATTATATTACTCTAATTAGGTATAAGTACCTATCTAGAACCTCTATAGGCTAGTAAGTAAGGGAAAAACTAGATACCTTAGGGGAAAACCCTTACTCCTATATTAAATATTAGCGCTATTATAGCTCCTAGTTAGGTTTAGTATAAACCCTCCTTTTAATCCTAAGGTTATATTTTCTTCCCCCCTAGTTATTCCTTAGGTTCTACTATTGTCCCTTTATCTCTATTTATCCCTAACTCTAAGTTTAGCCCCCTACTAGCCTTATAGTAGACTTAGCTTACCTCTATCCTAGTATAGTACTATACTCTATAATGTGGCTAAGGTATAGGTAGGGCTCTAATATATTAAATTTAGGCCTATAAAAAGACACTATTCTTTATAGTTATTTATATCTATAGCCTTCTATATTTAGGCTAAGCCTACCTAAGTCCTTATATTAGTCCTAGTTAGGCACTCTATTTAGCCTATATTTATATATATTTACTCTATATAGCCCTACTAATAGTTATTATTATCTATTAAACACCTCTTTAAACGCCTTTTAAAGCAATAAGTAATATACTGTTTCTACTGCCTTACTAGGGGTGTTATAGCTACTACCTAGGTGCTTTTTACCTAGGTGTGTATAATATTTCTTTATTATTTTTCACCTATTAATTAATTTAATAGTTATACTAGCTAATCTAGATAATTAGACTAATCTATATATACCTTAGGAGGCCTATATAGGTCTTAATTCCTCTACCCTCTTCCTTTTTTCTTCTTTTCCTCTTCTAAGCTTTACTAATTTATATATATCCGCCTTTACTCTAGCCTTCTACTAGTACTACTCCTACCCTACTCCTCCTACCCTTCTTCCCCTACTCCCTTATTTTATTCCCTCTATTCTTACTTCTACCCACCCTTTCCCTAGGCTCTCCCTATCCCTCTACTATCTTTTACTATCCCTATTACATCCTTAGTACTAGTCCTTACTAACCTCTTATAGCTATTACTTATTCCCCTCCCCCTATAAAGTGAGTTCTTCCCCTCCTTAGGCCTATAGTAGTCCTATTCTATACCTAACTAATAGTGTCTCTAGTTCTCTATACTTCTCTTAATAACTGTTTTTAATATAGTAAGTGGATATCCTCCCCTAATATAACCCTAGTGTAGGACCTAACCACTTTAGCCTTATACTACTAAGCGCCCTTACTATACCTATAATGTCTCTAATCTAGACCCTAGTCCTAATAATAATAAACACTATAATAATACCACTATAGGTATAGAGCCTAAGGACCTAGAGCTACCCTATAGTAACCCTAGGGTAGTGCTATATAGTCTATACTATACCTATACCTATTCTAATAAAAGGCTTACCTATTTCTAGCCTATAAGTGTGTATCTTCCCTATTCTAGGCCTATACTAGCCCTACTAACCCTATTTAGGTAAGGGTTATTACTATACCTATTATACCTAGGTTAAGTAGTACTACCCTAATATAAGTCCACCCTATTCCTATACTAGCCCCTTACCTAACCCCCCTAGGTTATACCTTCTATTATTACTAAAGCTACCACCTTATAGGCCTAGCTACTAGTCCACCCTAGCCTTATACTAGGGGCTACTATTACTAAAGACAATCTCCCTAAGCTACTTTACTTATATTTAGCTACTAACTAGGCCTACTACACTACTAGTAGGAACACTACTAAAAAGGCTATAGACCTAGCCTACACTATAGGTTAGACTAGTCCCTAGGTTATTACTATCTCTACTACTACGCCCCTAGTCGCCCCTACCCTAGCCTATCCCTATACTAAAACCACTACTACTACTAACCCTAATAATATAGCCCTAGACTAGGCCCTAGTCTAGGTTATTAAGCTCCTAGTGGATATTTAATAGGAACTCTATATCTAGTGTACTATAATAGAGGATATCTATAGCCTTATACTACCCCTAACCCTAGACCTACCTATTAACAATAAGGAGGATATAGAGGTTAAGGAGGGTGGCCTTAGTGTAGGGGAGGAGGAAGAAGAAGAAGGGGGGGTAGAGTAAAGGCGGCCTATAGCTACTAAGGGCCTAGGCTAGCCCCTTTAGACTATTTTCTATTTTCTTTTATTAATTTATAGATATATAAGTCTATAGTATACTTATAATAGCCCTAGTAATGTCCCTAGTATAGTCTTATTCTAACCTACTTAGTTTATTAATTTTAAAAAGTTTATCCCTATACTTCTCTATCCTTATATTATAACTATACTATACTTATTCTTTATTTAACTCTTATATATAATAGCTACTAGGTGTTATATAGCTACCTTACTATTACTTTACTATCTTAGGGATAGTTAAGCGCTTAGGTAATATCTCCTTAGTTCTATAGTAGAGGCCTATTAGGTACATTCCTATCCCCTATTACTATATACTTAAAGAGAAGGTAATAAATATCCTTATTACCACCCTAGTACTAGTATACCCCTATCTTATATCTAGGCACTTTCTATTTATAAAGGAAGGTGTTAAGTCTAATCTTTCCTATCTATAGCTATATAATAATTAAGCTTATATGCCTTAGTATAATAAAGGAAGGCGTTAGTCTAGCCCTATAGTAGGACTAGAGTGGCTTATAGGTAGGGAATGTTATTAGGTGTCTCCCCTATCTCTAGTTTCTTATCTTAGCTTCTTCCTAGGCCCCCTTACTTATACACTTTACCTATTCTCTAATAGCCTACTAGTCCCCTAGTAGGGCCCTATTAGCCTTATAGGGGATATTATTATATAGGGTTTCTAGAGGGGGTCTTATTCCCTTTTATCCCCTTTAATAGTAGGGGTGTAGGGCTAGGGTTAGGCTTATTACCTATATAGATATATACTATAGCTAGGCTATAGCCCTATTAGCCTCCTACTANGAACACTACTAAAAAGGCTATAGACCTAGCCTACACTATAGGTTAGACTAGTCCCTAGGTTATTACTATCTCTACTACTACGCCCCTAGTCACCCCTACCCTAGCCTATCCCTATACTAAAACCACTACTACTACTAACCCTAATAATATAGCCCTAGCCTAGGCCCTAGCCTAGGTTATTAAGCTCTTAGTAGACATTTAATAGGAACTCTATATCTAGTGTACTATAATAGAGGATATCTATAGCCTTATACTACCCCTAACCCTAGACCTACCTATTAACAATAAGGAGGATATAGAGGTTAAGGAGGGTGGCCTTAGTGTAGGGGAGGAGGAAGAAGAAGAAGGGGGGGTAGAGTAAAGGCGGCCTATAGCTACTAAGGGCCTAGGCTAGCCCCTTTAGACTATTTTCTATTTTCTTTTATTAATTTATAGATATATAAGTCTATAGTATACTTATAATAGCCCTAGTAATGTCCCTAGTATAGTCTTATTCTAACCTACTTAGTTTATTAATTTTAAAAAGTTTATCCCTATACTTCTCTATCCTTATATTATAACTATACTATACTTATTCTTTATTTAACTCTTATATATAATAGCTACTAGGTGTTATATAGCTACCTTACTATTACTTTACTATCTTAGGGATAGTTAAGCGCTTAGGTAATATCTCCTTAGTTCTATAGTAGAGGCCTATTAGGTACATTCCTNACTTTACTATCTTAGGGATAGTTAAGCGCTTAGGTAATATCTCCTTAGTTCTATAGTAGAGGCCTATTAGGTACATTCCTATCCCCTATTACTATATACTTAAAGAGAAGGTAATAAATATCCTTATTACCACCCTAGTACTAG
>MWMN01000251.1:6553-18239 GCA_002968875.1 Cordyceps cicadae
CCCCCCCCCCCCCCCCCCGGTCCTCCCCTGTCTGCGGTCGTCGTCGTGTAGCGGTGAACAGACGAACGATGGAAACGTCGGCCTCAGGTTCAGTTTCCCATCTGTTGCCCAGTATGCGAGCCGTCCATCGCTTTTGCTCGTCAAGGCTGCATGGATAACCAGTGGCAACTGTCCGTTCATCTCAGTCCTCCTTGGTCCATCTCGGCCATCTCGGCCCATCTCGTTTCGTATCACCCGCCCGAATCGTTTCAAACGACGACTCAGGCGACGATATCCTCTATTTTCTTTCTATAATTGTACTAAATTAGACGCCAAAGCCTATCTGGGTCGGGATGATGCTGTTTCCAGAGCGATTTCCGTATCGGAGACGGAGCCCGTGCAAGATGGTGATACACCATCATCACCTCATGTCAGCCTTGCGTCAGTGCGGTTCAATTTTGTGTATGTGTGTATGTGTATGTGTGTGTGTGCATGTGCTTTCATTCTTTTCCTTCTCTGTAGCCTTCTCACGACGAAAAAGGACGCGTACCCGCCTTTTCCCTGAGCTCGGACGTTGGATGGACTCTTGCAAATGGTGGACAGATTACAGATTCAGCCAACCAAGTTAGTCAATGTATCATGTCTCGCCCGCCGCCCGCTTGTAGAGGTAGTAGAGAGGTGCTGCTGGGATGTTTTGTGGTTCTCTTCCTTTTTGCTTCTGCCAGGTAAAAAATACATGAATCACCTTCTAAATCGAGCCAAGAATAATAACGGTCAATGTCAGTCATCGTGTCGTGAGCTGCCTTGTACTAGAGCCTGTGTAGTTGCGCTTTTTTTCTTTTTGTCTTGTTTCCCTGTGTTTTTTCCTATTCTTTTTCTCCGTCTTTTCCCGTGTGTTTTCTTTTTTTCTTTCGTTTATTTTTTCCATGCCCAGAGTCTGTCGTTACAGTTCTGTGACAACCACAGCAGTTACACGAGTCGAGTCCCGTCCACTTACCACTGTCTCACTAACAAAAATTGGTATTTCTCTCTCTGCTACTCGTATTATCGCTTTTTTTTACGGATACAATGTCCGCGATACGGTGCTCCTAATAACCCGTCGGGGCCGTCGATGGCGATGATGGATGATGAACAGCGCTTTGACACCCGTGGGTTGCGCGCTGAGGCTTTCTATCTAATTAGCATATGTATGAATAAAAACCCGTCGGTGCGAGTGCAAGTGTGAGCCCATTGCTGACGCCATAGCCCTCTCTGCCCGGACTTTTCGAACAATGCGAGACCGGTGATCCGGGACAGGAAGAAGAGGCGGAAGAAAAAGGAGGAAGAAGAAGAAAAGGCAACCAGAAGGCGGCCAGTCCAGTCATACAGTGAGGAGCAAACCTATCGGAAAAAAAAGCCCCGTCAGCTTCTGTCTCTGATATATCAGCAGTGAGATGGGAGATGGGAGATGCAAGACGCTGGACCACCAGAGTGGCTTCCCAATGTAACCAACCGAAGCAAATCACAGCTGCGGAAAAAAGCCATTGCTCAAGCTGTCCGGCAGACGTTTGCAAATAGCGCCGATGGCTCAATGCAAGTCTGTTTCTTAACATCATTCCAAGTTAGTCCCAGGCCGAAACCCCTTGTCCAACTACCAGTGCTAAAAAGTGCTACTGCACAGCCATCTCAAATGCAAGGCCACTTTTATCTTTCTTTGTTGGGCCAGCTCCCAGCTCCAAGCTTACAGAACAAGTCGACAGGTGCATCTCCGTCATCCGCCGCCGCCTACCCAAAACTGATGAGAGTTGGGTGAAAGTGCCATAGATAGTAGCCTTGCTGTTTCCGAGTTGGCCGACAGCCAATGGTTGCCGTGTCAATCGCCGAGGCACCTCGTTGCGCTACTGCGTATAACGTTCTTAATGTACATAGGCCGTGTGCTTCCATTGCCCTTCTGTCCAGGGGATGGGAGGGGAGTGGCACCAGATACCTAGGTAGTTGACTGACTACATGAGTTAGTTGGTTACTTAGTTACCTGAAGTTTGCATTTCACTGTCTCCCACCCTGGGTCGAGACGCCGGTTTCAGTACCTACTACGACTTGAGAGAAGAAAGAATAGAGAGGGGGGGGGGGGGGGGGGACCCCTACCCCTGCCCCCCCCCCGGGGGGGGGGGGGGCCCCTTCCCTTGCCCCCCCCCGGGGGGGGGGGGGGCCCCTTCCCTTGCCCCCCCCCGGGGGGGGGGGGGGCCCCTTCCCTTGCCCCCCCCCGGGGGGGGGGGGGGCCCCTTCCCTTGCCCCCCCCCGGGGGGGGGGGGGGCCCCTTCCCTTGCCCCCCCCCGGGGGGGGGGGGGGGGGGGGGGGGGGGGGGGAGACCCTTACCCTTGCCACGCCAGCTGTGATGCGATTGGGGCGGGAGCAAGAGGCCTGTGCTCCCTCCTCTTGCCGAAACCCTGTGGCCCTTGTTCGGAAACACGACAAGCGAATGGGAATAGCAAGCTGTCAATTATGATCTGGATGGAGAGACACTATATCAACAGACACGTTATTGAAAGACACGACTATCCCTGTATCATTCAGCTCTTGGGTTAATTATCTGTCCTGTTGTCAAGAAACCCTGGTCCCTCTTTCATGGTCATGCTCCTATTCCCACAAGAGTATACACATACAGACATACTACATACAAACATACACTCTTTATTGCGAGACAACAAGTCGTTATTAGAGAACACCGTTTTGGGGGTCGAGGGTCCCTGCCCTAATAATAACCGCCGCCGCCACTACCAATACCCCCAATAACAAGGCACGTTATAGGTTGGTTATTATAGACAAGAGACAGCCAAGCTAGCGGCGAACAGACAGTCTCGCATGCTGGGCTGCATCCCGGGCCAATGTCGAGGTAAACGAATGGTTGAGTATTCGTAAAATCAGTTCAAAAATAAAAAGAAACGAAAGAAAAGGGACGGGCAAGCCCGACCATCCGTAGCAGGAAAATGGTCATGTACGAGAACGACAGGATCTCCAAGCTATATTACCACACATGCATCGGAGCGCGTTCCCCGGAAAGAGAGCAACTGCTGCATTGTCTATTTCTTCTGCCACACCATGGGCCTTTTTGGGAGATGCAACGTTGAAGGTATGATAATCGGCAGCCTCGTGCATGAAGAGAAATGCATCTTGTAGTACACGTAGAGGGGGGTGCTTTGGGGAAGAGAATGCGGCCGTGCCCACGCGCGAACGAGAGAATGCATGCATTCCCTTGTCGACCGCGGTAAAAAGCGGCTTTCCGCAAGTATTGGAAACGGTTAATGAAGAAGAAGAAGAGAGCAAAGGGTCTTCCTGGGACTGTAGTGACGATGACTGGTCTGGTACGGAAAGTCTCTCTTTCTCGCCTCTTCCCCCCCCCCCCCCCCCCCCCCCCCCCTTTTTTTTTTTTTCCTTTTTGCGATTCCTACAGTGTCCAGCAGGCAAATAGTAGGTTCGAAACAATAGCAGAGTTCCGGGAGGATGACCCCCTCGCCTTGACAAGCTGACAGAAACCCTGCATGGAAGGCGAAAAAAAAATTGCCACCATTCGGTTTTCTCGTCATGCACATGTACATGGTCAATGGTCAATCGCTGTGGCCTTGTCTTGATGCGACGGACGCTTTGTTGGGGAATGGGCGACAATGTCACAGGTTTCAGCCATCACATGGAATGCAAAACGTACATGTCCGACTTGAGCATGTTAACTTCATGTGGATGGATGAGGAGAGAAAAAAAGTAAGGGCAAGGAAAAAGGTTCGACGAGGTTGCAAGCGGGGTTGATCTTCAATCTTTTGTGATCACGGGGTGCTTGGTGATGCATGAATTTGGGAGGAAAAAGGGCAATGCCCCGTCCATGATGGAGTTTAAATGGTCAATGTCAACTGTCTGCTATGGTCACTGTTGTTTTACTTTTCCATCTGTGACGTGTCTAGGGATGTATGCACAGATCGATAGATGCTCACTTCCATCTGCGTATCACGAATTTGTGATATCAATGCCAATTAATCCCTGTCTATGGCAATGTTTTATAGAATCCGCTCCAGCAGCGCTGTATCTCTCTCAATCACACAGAATCCCTATACTAGACAACCATCCACGTAGAAAGGGCACCGGGGGATGAGCGGCCCGTGGTGGAACGCCACCGCTTTTGTGTCTTTTCTTTTTTTTTTCTTTTCTTTTTGTGGTTTATATCTAGACCCTTTGTCTTTCCCCCCTCTTATCCCGCTCTAGGGTATGTATCAGAAATCTACGCTTCGTCTTTCCGTCCCGATACCTTCCATCTCAGTGGACCAAAACTACTAACAGCTTGGTTCGTTATGTGTCGGCAACTGCCGTTACGGGTTCCCCGTTTCACTCGCTGCACAGCAAAACTCAAAAGTGCTGAAGATGCGGAAAAGCATATTCCTCTCCGAAGCAGCATCATTCCATTCCGGGATGGTTGTTGTCGGGGGTCAGTCAGCACATCATTTAGGCCATCGCCCAGAGGCTGGTTGTCTGCGGGGGAGGGGCAGGGGGAGACCCTCCCCTTCCCCTCTCTCTGCCCCTGGAGGGCGCGGGAAAGACGGTTGCCCTTGCATTGTACGGATAGCGTAGCTTTGATCATGGCTGGCCGAGGGCTTGAGGTGATGCGCAGTTCGGTATCGAGAGGCCAACTTGCAGCCACGATACTGCGTCCATCCATCCAGTCATGCACACATCCATGCTCTGCACCACCACCAGCTGCGGCAGTGGCGCAATAAGGACAGGCTAATGCTGTTGGTGAAACTCGTACTCGGCACTGGCCCTCTCTCCTACTATTTCACCAAACCTTAGTTCCAAGTGTCTAACCAACTAGCTAGTTGGCAAGTTGAAGCATCACCTTATTAGGTACCCCATGTATGCGACACTCTCATTGTCGGTTTTTTTTTTTTTCTTTATTAGCAAGTGGAAACGAAACAAGTCATGCGATGAATTATGTGTCAGCGGGCGTTTTCATGCATACAGCTAGCCAATAACTAGGGATCACATCTAAGCATTCCAATGTAGATGCTACAGATGTTCATCATACTATCAAGACACACCAAAACCCCTGCCCTCAACACAGGGAAAAAAAAAAAAAAAAAAAAAAAAAAAAAGGCGAAACACGCCTTTCTTCTTGGACCAGCTCAGCCACCTTGACAAGATCAACAGCCCTCGTCCCCTTCTTAGGATGAATGCGAAGCCGCAGCCTTCTCTACCGCAAGTCGGGGCGCGCCTCCCCAGCCTAAACTGGGTCACTGACAGACGCCACAACTGACACTATTCCGTCCCATCTGGACAGCTAATTTTCTCTTCTGGCCGTGCATCTCCGGCGTTCCTGTGCTTCCTTGCGTGCCGGTTTCAGAATCCCAGTGATGGAGGTGCTGTCGTCGTCGTCGTCATCATCGTCGTCGTTACTGTCACCGTATCCCCTATATGTAGCACATTGCGAGCGCTTGCTTCGCTCTGCACAATCCCATGCATGCCTTCTTCCCTCGCTTCTCCCCACCTGTCTGTCTGGAATTGAAATGGTGGCTTCTCAGTCGAGCTGCGTGCGTGCGACTAAAAGCCCAGCCCCGGGGAGGACAACCCATCTGGGGCCGATACCAGGATATGCAGGGGGACCGTGTGGCGATGGCTGAGCCAACTGCACATAGTAATCAAATCAAATATTGGAAGCCCGAGGGCAAAGGAAAGAGAACATGTTCCCGCCAGCGAGGGTGCGTGTGCGCTGGCGGCTGAGCAAAGCACATGTACGTATGTGGTGGTACCATGATGGTGTCATTGCGCGTGGTGACGGGAATTACGAGGAGTTGACACAAGATTGCGCAGATATGGAGGCGGAGAAAATTAAAGAAGATGATGCTATACAATTGTTACATGCATTTTATTTAGTATAGTCAGCTGTATCTAGTCGCCCGCCTCTACGGACCGCTGGCAATTTCACAGAGCCAGAGGCTAACGAGGGAAGCCTTGCGACGCAAAATACAGAACGATTCAAGCACAAGCTACAGGTTTTTATAAATTTATGAGCATAATATCTCATTCTGGTTTTATCCCCAAAATATTATCTGCACTTTTACGCACTCAGTGTTGGAGGAAACCTCAAAGGGAGTCCTTATACTTCACATCGATAGAAGTGCCTGGAATAATTAATGATAATTAGAGCGATGGAACTTGATATTTCAATAATGTAGAATTTCGAGTTTTTTTTTTTATTGTGCCTATCGTTCTGATATTGTAGCTCTCCGAGCTTCATCCATCAATCAGCCCACCGAGGACATACAATCAGCTTGATGCCAGGTTCCCCTCACAACATAATTCCCCAAAGATAATTGCACCCCCTATATTGATTTTCTCCATTAATCAACCATTTTCCTCCTTTTTTACCCAAAAGAGATGACCAGATGTCCAGGGCGAGTCATGGAACTCATAATGCCGCTGCCGGTCTCGCACACCAGCCATGGCTTAATCTGTGAGCGAGATATCAGACCATTCGGGCTCAGAATTACGCGGGCTCCAATTTGGAAGTTCGATATTCGATTCCTGGCTATCCAGCCGCTGGTCAGAAAGCCGTGCATTGAATCTACGAACGAAAGTGCCCTCGCAAAATAGCGCCACGACGGCCCGGCTAAGTTGTGTGAACAAGGACATGGTGCTGGCTTGGTGGCGCAAAGCAAGCTACTCTTTGAAGGAAATTGACAAAGAAAAGACGAGCAAGAGCAATGACTGGGAGTCGAGTGGAATATTGACTGGTGAAAGTGAAGCTTGACTGGTGGGAGTGAGGACTCGCTGGTGGAAGTATGATTGACAAATGCAAGTCAAGTTGAGCAGAGAAGTTGACGAGCGCGGTGTTGGCTGGAGGCCGGCAAGATAGATATATAACACAGCGGGACCCAAAATTCAAAGTTTGTTTTATTCTAATAATCTATTTCAAAGGGTTAATTAAATTTTCGTCGCACTCTGGCGTCGCGCTCTCACGTCTCTTTGCAAACTTTATATCCAGTGGCCAAGTGTCAAGTATCGTAGAAACCAATACACTGAGGCATCAAGATGAAATAGCTAGCGGGAGAACTCTGCAGAAGTTTCCATAGTCTTGGAAATGCAGAGGACAGGGTTTGTGGGATGAAATACACCTGCAGCGGCATAGATCAAGTTGATATACCATTCTGCAGCCACAAATTGATCTGACTGGGTGAGGTGACTGCGGCGTGGCTGTATGCACAGAAGACTGCACAGAGCGTTTAGAAGATGGCTAGATATATTGCAGGGGATTCTATTGGAAACTTGGAGCGAGTATACTCTCAGCAATGCTCTCGGCTGTGTCATTATGCATGGGATGGAAGAGGGCGGTGTTGGCCGCAGCAGAGTAGTATGGATATGCAAAGTCATTGTGCAGTGTCGATTCATTTGTCAGTGAGGATCATTGGTAAATTATCCGTTGGATATCTTTAGAGGAACACCAGTGGCTCTATAAGAAGGATATTTCTTCATGATACAGTCCGGGCCCGATGGTACAGCCCTTTGTATATCATCTGGGTGAAGCAGCGTCATGGTCCGAGCAAGCTGGAAAAGAATAGAAAAGAAAAAAGAAAAAGAAAGAAAAGTAATTGTGTTTGTGTGTATTGCTATAGGGAATGCAAAGGGCATCTTTTATTAGTTTTGATTAAATATTCAATATTTTTGTAGCCACCTCTTTCTTTCCCCTTTGGTGACTTGGACATGGCGTTATAGTCGACGATGCATCGTGCCCGGATGTCTGCCCCGGTTCGCCGATGAGGCGGCCACCGCCGATTCGCCGACCTGTTAATTTAGATTACAGGTCAGTAGCAAACGAGTAAGCGAGTAAGCGAGTAAACGAGGAAATGGGGAAACGGGGAAGAAAAACACAAGATACCAGCTCCACGGAAAGACGTGCATCAGCGAATCGCCCGGGCTCCATAAATCGCCGGTTGCAATCAAAAGTACCATCTCGGTGTAGTAGTTTTATTACCAGCTGTTACGTTACCTACTAACCTGACCAGATTCCAGCTGACGAGCTGTGACGGCTTTGGGCAGCAACCCGCAGAAAATTCGCAATACCTAGGTACCTACCTACCTACCTACCGTACCTACGGGATTGCGAGTGGTGACTAGCAGGTACCTTAGGTACTGTACCTACATACCTATTATTATTACCTAGCTACATACCTGCTTACTTAGTCAATCCTTCCAGCCACCCCGCGACAAACATGTCCATGTCGTGGACAACTGTCACCACCAGCCGTGCATCGAGACTCTCCAGCCGTTTCGTCGTCCGATTATTGTCAGCCCCTTGTCCCAACATCACGACCCTGTCCCGAGCGAGCTTTGCGACGGTGCCCCGTCCCAGTCCCAGTCCCAGTCCCAGTCCCAGTCTCAGTCCCAGGCCCAAGCCCAAGCTCAAGCCTGCAAACGCAGCAACCATCACCACCACAACCACCACAACCACCGCAACCCCCGCCGCCGCAACGACAACCCCAACCCCAACCACCATGGGTGCCCAGCGCGATCCCACCACTCTCTCCAACTATGGCCTCTGGCGCACCCGCCACACAGCCGTCAACTTCCGCATCGACTTTGACCGCAAGCGGCTGCACGGCTCCGTGACCCTGCGCCTCGAGCGGCAGACGCCCGACGCCGGCCCCGAGGTGGTGCTGGACACGCGCTTCATCGAGGTCACCGGCGCCCGCGTCGCCCACGGCACCGGCCCCGATACTGCCGCCACCACCACCTCCACCGCCGCCGCCGACTGGGAGCTCAAGCCGCACCGGGACCCCCTCGGCGCGCCGCTGCACGTCACCCTGCCCGCCGCCGCCGTCGCCGCCACCCCCGTCGGCGCCGTCCTCGACCTCACCCTCGACGTCGCCACCACCGACCGCTGCACCGCCCTGCAGTGGCTCACCCCCGCCCAGACCTCCAACCGCGCCCACCCGTACATGTTCTCCCAGTGCCAGGCCATCAACTGCCGCAGCGTCTTCCCCTGCCAGGACACCCCGGACGTCAAGTCCACCTTTCGCTTCCGCCTCGCCTCCACCCTGCCCACCGTCGCCAGCGGCGTCCCCGTCGGCGACCACGAGCCCGCCCCGGGCCGGGAAAAGGTCTACGAGTTTGCCCAGGAGGTGCCCATCCCCTCGTACCTGTTCGCGGTCGCGTCGGGCGACATCCGCACGAGACCCATAGGCGCCCGCAGCAAGGTCGCCAGCGGCCCGGACGAGGTCGACGGGTGCCAGTGGGAGCTCGAGCGCGACATGGACCGCTTCCTCGAGGTCGCCGAGAAGCTCATCTTTCCCTACCGCTGGGGCGAGTACAATGTCCTGGTCCTTCCTCCCAGCTTCCCTTATGGAGGTGCGTACTCGTCTCTTCCCCTTCTTGACTTGCTGCTGGCCTTGGCCATGATACTCACATCGCTCAGGCATGGAAAACCCCATATTCACCTTTGCTACTCCTACCATCATCTCTGGCGATCGCCAAAACGTCGACGTCATCGCCCACGAACTCGCCCACAGCTGGAGCGGCAACCTCGTTTCCAATGCCAGCTGGGAGCACTTGTAAGTTGCCGCACGGCACGGCACGCCGCATCATCTGCCAATCTAACATCTCATAGCTGGCTCAATGAAGGCTGGACCACCTACCTCGAGCGCCGCATAGGCGCGGGTCTGCACGGCGAACCCGAATTTGACTTTTCCTCCATCATTGGATGGAAAGCGCTCGGTACGTTGCCAGCATCCAGGCACGGCGCAAGGGAAAACTCGCTGACCACATCTTCGCAGAGGACGCCGTCGCTCAGTTCGGCCCCGACCACGAGTACACCAAGCTCATCATCAGCCACAAGGATGTCGACCCCGAGGACGTCTACAGCACCGTCGCCTACGAAAAGGGCTTCCACTTCCTCTACTACCTCGACCGCCTCGTCGGCCGCGCCAACTTTGACAAGTTCATCCCCCACTACTTCACCAAGTGGGCGGGCAAGTCGCTCGACTCGTTTGAGTTCAAGCAGACCTTTTTGGACTTTTTCAACGGCCTCGGAGACGACGCGCTAAAGCAAAAGCTCAGCACCATCGACTGGGAGGACAAGCTGTACTCGCCCGGCCTGCCTCCCAAGCCCGAGTTTGACACCACGCTCGCACAGCAGTGCTACGACCTGGCAAACAAGTGGAAGGACAGCGTGAGTTTGTCCCCAGCCCTATCCCCCCCCCTCCGCCCTCTCTCCGTACAGAACAACCGCTTGTTGCAGCCAGTCCCCCCCTAACCTTTTTTTCTTTCCCTAGTCCTTCGAGCCCAGCCCCAAGGACATCGAGGGCCTGACCGCCAACCAGCTGCAAGTCTTCCTCGGCGCCGTCCAGGAGCAAAAGGGCCTCTCGGCGGAGCGCGCGAAGAAGCTCGGTGCCGTCTACGGCTTCGCCGCCTCGCAGAACGTCGAGGTGCTGGCCGCGTACTACCGCATCGCGCTCGAGGCCGGCGACCGGAGCTGCGTCCCCGGCGTGTCCGCGCTGCTGGGCCGCGTCGGCCGCATGAAGTTTGTGCGGACGCTGTTCCGCGCGCTCAACGCGGTCGACCGCGACAGCGCGCTCGACACATTTGAGAAGAACAAGGACTTTTACCACCCCATCTGCCGGGGCATGGTCGAAAAGGACCTCAAGATTTAGGATCAGAAAACATGGAAGAAGGAGCAGAAGGGCCAAGATCATGTGGCAATGCAGAGTAGGTACGCGTTCCACGTGGGCTGAAGACTCCAAAAATTAGTAAAACATGCAAGAAAAAAACGGCCAATGCCATGCTAGTGGTATTTTCGTAAACTGCTTTTGTAGAGTGATGCTGCCGTAGTCGGCGTCCTTTAGTACTCCAACAAGACTACTCCAGCCACGAGGAAGCACCCATGCTATCCGCCCATGTCTGCCCTTGCTCGCGCTCGAAGCGGGAGGCAGAGTCCACTTCGCGCGCGCCAAAGTTGCCGTAGAGGTGAGGGAAGCCGTCCTCAAACTTGACCGGGTCGGACAGCTTGGAAAGCTCGAGCTTAATCACCCAAAGCTTCGTGTGCTCGGCAAAGAACAGGTCCGCCGTCTTGGGGACCTGTGTCTCCACGTTAGACGCCGGTAACCGGTGGTATGTTGGGCTTGTCATGGCGTACGTACCTGGGTCGCCGTGCTTAGATGGACAAAGCCGTCTTGGGCGTCCAGCGCCGACAATGGCAGCTGGGCCGGAAGGGGCTCGGCGGGGGCCTGGGGCAAAATCTTGTAAATGAACTTCGGGGACTCGGAAGCCATATTTTTTTTTTTTTTTTTTTTAGCAAGAATCTTCAAGGTCGTTTGGTGTGCTGGATAATGCAACGGGGGTTGAAGGACCGCGTGCGGAATTTATGACGTTGATATTTAGGGTAGTTTAACGGGAGGGGTAGAGGGCGGCACCGGATTGGTGGGATGGGCTGTCGAGCCATTTTTAGACACGGGTAAACTATTGGCGGGGGGCAGCGAAAACGCGGCGTGCTAAAAACTGGCATTGTTTCATTCAACCCATTCACTCATTCATTCATTCATTCACATGGCAAAAAAAGCATCTTCACTCGCATTCCGGGCGGGATGAGCAGAGGACCGTTGCCGTCGGAGCTCTGCCTGCTGTCTTCGCTGCCGCGTCGCAAGGCGAACGACAAGGTGCGGTTTCTCGGATGGTGCGCATCGACCTCACACCCGTC
>MWMN01000252.1:0-17992 GCA_002968875.1 Cordyceps cicadae
CCCTTCTTCTTCTTCTTCTTCTTCTTCTTCTTCTTCTTCTTCTTCT
Organism: Cordyceps cicadae; assembly: GCA_002968875.1. NCBI lineage: Eukaryota > Fungi > Ascomycota > Sordariomycetes > Hypocreales > Cordycipitaceae > Cordyceps > Cordyceps cicadae. The sequence continues at coordinate 47 of MWMN01000252.1, forward strand.
TCTTCGTGTTAGGGTATTGATCTGGAGGGGGGGGCGAAAGCGTACAACTTGTCGGAGAACCAGCTAAAGGTAAAGGATACGGGGACTTGGAGGAAGAGGCCGACGGCGGCGAGGGCGTTGCTGCTGAGGCCGGCGAAGCCGAAGCTGGTGACGATGGAGGGGGCGTAGGTGTCGAAGGCGCGTTGGGGGCCGTTGTTGCCGAGGGTGATGAGGAAGTGAATCCAGATACGCCAGTCGAGGAACTGCCCCCCAGACGCGCGCGTGTTAGCCACAAATCCTCTCTCATCGGTACAATACTGTTGTTGAACAACGTACCGTCCTCTTGAACGCGGCCAGGGGGATCGTGGACTTCTTGCGGCCCTTGATCGGGTCGTCGATGAGGACGCGGGTCCGCAGGATGTGAATCTCGCGCGGGGAGAACCAGTCACGCCGCGGGAGGAACGTGCTGCGCGGGTTCCGAAAGGAGTCGGGCAAGCAGAAGCCGAAGACGAGGCCGCTGAGGACGGTGAAGGCGCCCATGAGGGCGAAGAGCCAGAACCAGCCGGGCTGGCCGCCCACCCCGCGCATGTGGAGGATGCCAAAGGCGAGGAGCTTGGCGGAGGCCTGGCCGAGCTGGTTGCCAAAGTAAAAGACCATGACGCGCTTGGCGGTCTCGGCGCGGGTGTACCAGGTGGAGAGGGTCCAGAGGCCGCCCGGGATGAAGCCGGACTCGGTGAGGCCGAGGAGGAGGCGGGTGGCGAGGAAGGCGGGGTAGCCGCGCTGGAAGGCCTGGAAGGTGCTGACGGTGCCGAAGAGGAAGAGCTGGAGGGTGAGCCAGCGGCCGGGGCCGGCGCGGTAGAGGATCATGTTGGCGGGGATCTCGGTGAGGACGATGCCGAGGGAGAGGAGCTGCTGGCCGACGTTGAACTGGTCCTGGGTGATGCCGACGTCGCGCATGAAGTTGTCGGTGATGGCGTTGGCCATGTTGCCGCGGTCGAGTTCTATGAGGAGGAGAAGAGGGAGGGGGCGGTGTTAGCGAGGAGGAGGTTGTGCCGTGGTACATCTAGGATGGGGGAGGTGAGGCCCGTACGGAGGCAGAAGAAGCCGAGAGTGAGGATGGGCATGATGATCAGGTCGAGTCTTGTGTTGTTTGGGTTCGTATTAGTTGGTGTCTTTTTCCTTTTTGGGTCTTGTTGTGTTGTTGGACGTACTTGCGCTTCGCCTTCTTCTCCTCCTCAATCGTCCAGTCGACGACCAGACTGGGCGCCTGGCCATCGTCCTGGACCTCGTGCACCGTCTGGCCGTCCAAGTCTTTGCTCATATTGAGTGTCGGATCTTGACTCATCTTTGTCAAACAAGTCGTCCTTGACAAAACTCTACCACTCTCGCCCGGGGCAAGCAGCGAGGCCCTACTTATACAGCGTTGATATCAGCCCATACCTGCACCTTGAACCCCCCCCCCCCCGGCAGCAAAGTCGCCAAGATCGCCGTAGCGCTAGGAGACAAATTAAGCATATATAAAAGGTTGGCAAACGACTCGCCGGCATTGGGTTACCGGGCGGACGGGGAGAGGCGCAAGGGCAGAGGCAAGGAAAGCTTGGTACTCTTGGCGCGAGCACGACATCTGGCTGCGGTTCTTGGCGGCATCGAGGGACTGGCTGTTCATGTCGCCATTGCGCCTCGGATTTGCACAATGTGAGATCTGGGGCTCTGCTGAAGGGGTTGGCAAAGACTATTGGGTTTGAATGCATGGATGGTCAGTATTGGGTTGTCTTGTATAAGCCAGATAGATGTGTTTGTTGTATTAGGGCCGGGTCTGGGCGACATGCATGACAGGACGAGTAGCGAGCGGTATGAAGGAGCAATGTTAAGTTGAACAATATTATTTTATTATATTGGATTATGATTTTTTTTTTTTCGTGTTTTATTTCTTTACTTTTCGCTGCATTTTATTATACTGCAAATTCCTTTCTCCTCTTGGTCGTTGATTGAACTTGGGGGTGACAACAGCAACAGCATGTCCCAACTTTTTAGGCAACTGCCCACTGTAACTTGGTATTTTTTGACGCGTCTTCAACCGAGGCCACCACCACTACTGCAAACAAACTTGCACTGCATCTCCTTTCTCCCTTTATTGCTGAAACCAACCACTGCGGCTTCCATCGCCATCATGGCCCGCACATTACCATGGAAGAGGGCATCGGCAGCACATCCCGAATCCTTCTCGAGCCCCCGGCGCGCGTCGCCCAAGATCGAGACGCCTAGACGCACCACCGCGGCCGTGACCCCGACCGGCGATGCGACGCGGCATCGCCCATCCGTCCTGGCCGCGTTTAACTCTTCCGGTAAATGAAGCTTGCCTTGTCGACTTGTCCTATCATCCGATTAACACCAGCGCCTCCAGACCCCTTGCGGAGCCCATCGACGTCGCCTCCTCCAGAGCCACCGCAGGAAAGGTAACATGTCCACCCACCAGGGTTCTCGCAGACACTTTAGCATATCTCCGTTTTGTTTTCTTTGGTGTTGTTTGACTCGCCTGCTGGCATGTTTCTCTATAAATAAAAAGGGAAAGTGGACAAGAATTAATCTAACCCATCCATCCGTTGCAGGTACATGGCCCCCGGCGATGACCAGTACCGCATCGTCGAGGATGAGCTGCTGCGCACCGCCCAGCGCTTCACCACGCACCTGCACCGCGCCGAGTACCACCGCCTCAAGATCGCCGCCAAGTCCAACAACGACGCCGCAATCCGCGAGGTCGAGCGCCCCGTCGTCGTCGGCAGTCGCCTCACCACGGCCGCTCGCCGTCGCCGCGACCAGGCCCAGCGGCTCTCCAAGCAGCGCTCCGTGCTCTCCTCCGGCGCCCAGGACGAGAACATCACCCCCTCATCCTCCTCCTCCTCGCCTTGGGTCGGCACCAACCTGAGAGGGCTGCTGAACGCACCGCGCGCGGAGACTGGGTCTTTGGTGCCGCAGGCAGCTGCCTCTGCGTCGTCGTCCCTCACAAAGGCCGCGGTCGGTCATCGTCCGCCTCCTGCGTCGACACCCCAGCGGCGGCGCCCCCTTTCACATGGCACCGCAGCTACGACGACGCCGGTATCTGCGGCTACTACGGGGCTGCGCGCACGCAATCTTGCCACGCCCGCCTCGTCGACCAGCGTGGCGCCCAGCTCCTCGGCGCCAAGGCGACCTGCCAAGAGGGAGGCTGATGCGCCGACGCCAACTCCTCCTGAGGACGACGGCGACGAGGACGACCTGGATTTTGACGATCCGTTTGGGCTGAACAAACGACGACTGGATCGGAAAAAATCCAGAGATCAATTTCGAAGGTCCATACGCGCCACACCTACGAAAATGCCCTCGTCATCAAGCACCATGCCTTCCTTTGCGTGAACGGGCCTTCATGAGACGCTAAGAAGTATAGTTTTGGAGGGGGAATCAAGCTCTTCTTTACGGCATTATTTCTTCTATATTGACCGCAACTATGAGTCCTGCATCGTAAGCTCATCAAAGTCATCCAGCAACTCGCCCATGTCGACCTGCGGCGAGTCGTCCTCGCCGTCCTCCGTCTCCGCCATGCTCATCTCCTCCTCGTCGCGGTTCTTCTCGTTCTTGTACAACGCCATGGCGGCCCGCAGGTCCTCGTCCTCCTCGACGTCCCGCAGGAACTGCTCGTACTCGCGGTCCATGCGCTCCTGGTCGGCCTTCTTGGGCAGCAGCTCGCCCTCGTCCTTGCCCATGCGGCGGAGCTTCCAGTTGCGCTTCTTGTTCTTTCTGCGGTTCGGGTAGTGCTTCTTGACGAGCACGACGTCCGGCAGCATCGACGAGTACACGTGCGACTCCTCCATCGCCTCCCACTCGGAGTTGTTGAAGTTGGTGCCCGTCAGCATGTATCCCATGACGCTGTCGCCGGCCTGCAGGAGACCACCGAGATGTGTTCTGGTAAAGTAGGTGTTGTCGTTGACGCCGAGATCGACGGCGCGCGCGACGGTGACCTCTCCGAGACGCCACTTGCCGTTGGTCTTGCCCGTCAGCTCAACGTCCATGACGATAAACTCCACCAGCTGTTGGGAGTCGGCCAGCGAGGTGAACGGCGCCCGCCAGTAGATGGGGCAGCTGATATCTGCGGTCTGGAGGGTCTGGGGGTCCATGAGGTAGATTGACGTGCCAATCTTGTGGCACAGAACCAGAGGCGTAATGTTGCCCGTCTGCTTAGCCAATTTGATGGGCATGGCGACGAGATCATCTTTACATATCGGCACCAGCTCGGCGGAATATGTGAACTTGTATGATGTTTTCGAGGTGTGGGTGTCGAACGAGATGAGCTCCTGCGACGTCTTGACCGTCACGGGGACGACCGAGTTGAGAAAGTCGATGAACTTCTCGGCCTGGTTCTTTTGCGAGAAGAAGAAGTCGATGCCGTCCTTGGCCTCCTTGATGTTGAGGGTGTCGCGGTGGGCGCCGTGCTTCATGATGAGCTGCTCGAGGAAGAGAAAGGTGCGCTTGTGGAGGACCTTTTGGCGGACCTGGACGCAGGCGCGCCAGACGTTGGCCGTGTACGACTTGGCGCACTCGGGGCACTGCTGGGTGGCGACGACGTAGAGGACCTCGAAGCTCTGCTGCAGCAGGACGCCGGCCTGGACCTCGTCCTGGATGGTGAGCTTGACCTTGATGCGGCGCGAGTGCGGCTCGGTCCAGACGAAGCTGGCGTCGACGATGCGGACCTTGGTGAGGCCGCGCAGCTTCTTGAGGCACAGGGCGAGCAGCTCGCGCGACTCGGGCGGGGCGACGACCCAGCTGGACGGCGGCAGCAGCCACCGGTTGCAGTCGCGGCAGAAGTTGATGACGGCCTCGCGCTGCACGCCCTTGGAGATGTCGTGGGTGAGCTTGACGCAGTCGTAGCAGAGGGCGCCGGCGGCAGTCGTTCCGTCGATCGGGGCGCCGCAATTGCAGCAAAGGATGCTATGATACCACACGCGGTCAGCCAAAAAGTCCCTTTCGTTTGGATACTTCTTCCTCGGTGAGGGCAGCCCACTGCGGGGTGATGGGAAAAACTCACGTTGCGCCCGTCTGGTGCTCGACGGCCCCGATGGACACGGGGGCGTCGTCTAGATCCATAGACATTATGGAGATGACGAGAATGTGACAAAAAATAAGAAAACGGCAAGAAAAGGTGGTTTTGAGAGATGATGCTGCCTGAGATTTGGGCAAGAAAAAAAAATGGTAGAGTCGAGTCACCAACCCAAAATTTGCCCCGCTGCTTGATAAGCGAAAAGGGAAAAAATCTTATCGCAAAATGTGGAGTGACGAGGGGCAATTCTGAAGAATGACAAGATCTGGGCAGCCGCGCATTACAAGACAAATATTATAAATGCAGATTTTGGGTTGTTTTCCGTGACATGTTATTCTGCGTCATTGCTTCTGTGGCTTTCAATTTCCATCGAATATGTATGCCGTCGGAAAAGCGGCCACCTTGTACAGCGTTTGTTCGTCTACATTATCATTTGCGCGCGGAAAATAAAATAAGTCTGCAGTCCATTCTGTGAATATGAAATTATCAGGGCTCAAAAAGTAATCATGTGCTTTCGGTGGTAGTTATATATACATCGTGCCATCAGAAGATACTGTTCAGCACCCTCGTGACCCGTTCAGGTTGCTCCTCCGTGTTGTTGTGCTTCTTGGCCAGGGGTATTTGCTTAAACGTCCTCGCATGTCTCTGCCTCTTCCTCGCCTCCTGCCCATCCTCCTCCTCCTCCTCCTCCTGCTGCTCCCGCTGCTCCCCCTCCGCACCCCCTCCCTCCCGCTCCGCCGCCTTGCGCTTCCGCGCCGCCGCCGTCCTCGCGATGCCCTCCATCGCCCTGCCCTGCTCCACGTTGCGCGCAAACGCCTTGTTCTCCCTGCTGGCGCGGCCAATCTCGGCCCTCATCCGACTCGCGCGCTCCGCGTCCTCGGCCGCGATCTGGCCCGTCAAGTCGCGCCACTTGAACCCCTTCAAGTACAGCAGGTTCCACAGATCGTCCCGGTAGTAGCCGCCCTTCTTGCCGCCGACGGTGCGGGCGTTGAGCAGCGCGCACGCGGCCTTGGCGTCCCTTTTCCGGATGAACTCGACCCAGCCCTCGGTGAAGGAGCGCTTCTTGTTGCCGCCGGCGCGGACGCGGCGCGCGTGCGCGGCGGGGTCCTCGGGCGCGAGGAAGATGCGGTTGACGGCGCCGTAGGGCTCGAGCAGGGAGCGCAGCTTGGCGGGCTTCATGAAGGGCGGGACGCGCGAGAGGTACACGACGCCGGACCGCTGGACGGCCTTGTCGGTGGCGACGAGGTTCTTGCGCGCGAGCGGGCGCGAGGAGACGTTGGGGAGGTCGGCCTGCAGCTTGGGCAGCTTCGTCTTCTTCTTGGGGGGCGGCGGCTGCTCGCCCTGTTGGGTGGGGGTTTTGTCGTCGTCTTCATTGCCGCTGTCGTCTTGGGCCTCGTCGTCGCTGCCGCCGTCGTCGTCGACGTCGCTCCCGTCGTCGTCGTGCTCAGAGTCGCCGGAGTCGCGGCTCGGCTTCCTGCGCTTTGTGCTTCGGCTGCCGCCCTTGGCGATCTCGTCTTCCGAGTCATATGTATCGATGTGGTCGTTTTCGCTTTCGGAAGCGTCTAGAAAGTCGTTTGCATTGGGTGCCATCTTTTCACCTGGGTGATGCCGATATCGTTTCGATGTTGGATTATTTTGATATTCATTGACTAGGCTCAGAAAAAAAGTTGCGAGCACGGACCGCGCTTATCGATAAGATTAGTGCTGTGGTATTTCTCGAGTGAAGAGGTAGCTACCCTGGAGCCGAGAATGACGATACGATTCTGGTTTCAATGGTTTCTCTTGGGGTCCTAGAATCTGGCATGAGGATTGGGAATGCCAATTAATGCATCTCGTCACTACTTGAATAGCATACAATTTTCTAGTGCTGATGGAAGCGACTATATCTTTGCACCTATGACGTTGTGACAACCCGAAGCTGTCCATCGACTTATTAACGTGGGGCCGCGCTCCGAATCGCTGCTATAGACACAGCAGGAGACAACCCCGCCTCGTCGAACCGAGATCCTTCATCAACAAACGGTATTCTCGCAATCCAGCCCTCAACATGTCCGTGGAAGTTATCAACACCCTTTCTCCAACAACCGGCGAAGTTGTCATCACCCGCAATGGTGCATCGGCAGCCGACCTCGACCTGATGCCCAAGGTGGCGATTGAAGCGTTTCAGAGCTTCAGGAAGACCGCCCTGAAGGAGCGACAGGAGATCGTCAAGAAGTTCCTCAAGGGCCTTGCAGACCGCGAATCGGAGCTCGCAGAGGAGCTTACTGTGCAAATGGGCCGACCAATCGCCTATACTGGAAAAGAGGTCACCACTGCTGTGAAGCGCGGTGAGTACCTCCTCAAGATCAGTGACGAGGCCCTCAAAGATACCGATGGCGAGGCCGAGAAGGGCTTCAAGCGGTTCATCCGCAAGGTTCCCGTTGGGCCTGTCTTGGTAATCTTTGCATGGAATGTGAGTCTGTCCGAGTACTTGACACAGCAACTTGGTTGGGTGAAGTTGCATTACGACGGCCCAGAGTTAACACCGTCGCAGTACCCCTACCTAATCCTCGTCAACTCCATCGTCCCGGCCATTCTGGCTGGCAACACAGTCATCCTTAAGCCATCCCCTCAGACTCCCACAGTTGCGGAGCGCGTATCCGAGATTTTCACCGCCGCCGGTCTGCCCCAGGGCGTCCTCCAGTACTTCCACTGTGGCTCGCCCAGCACCATGGAGACGATTGTCCGCGATGCCAGAATCGAGCTCGTGTGCTTCACCGGCTCCGTTGCCGGTGGCCTCGCGGTGCAAAAGGCCGCCGCGGACCGCATCACCAACGTTGGCCTGGAGCTCGGCGGCAAGGACCCGGCCTACGTGCGCGGCGACGTCGACATTGACTGGGCCGCCGAGGAGATTGTGGACGGCGCCATCTTCAACTCGGGCCAGAGCTGCTGCTCCCTCGAGCGCGTGTACGTCGACGAGAGCGTCCACGATGCGTTTGTCGAGGCGGTGCAAAAAGTGCTCAAGGGCTACAAGCTGGGGGATCCGTTCGACAAGGGCACCCACGTGGGACCGGTCATTTCGAGCCGGTCCAAGGCCGCGATCGACGGCCACGTCCAGGACGCGGTGTCCAAGGGCGCCAAGGACGTGACGCCGGCCAACGAGACGTTTGACAACCTGCCGGCCAAGGGTAACTTTGTCAAGCCGACGCTGCTGACTGGCGTGGACCACAGCATGACTGTCATGACTGAGGAGACGTTTGGGCCGGTCATTCCCGTGATGAAGGTCAAGGGCGACGCCGAGGCCATCAAGCTGATGAATGACAGCGAATTCGGCCTTACAGCGAGCATCTGGACCAAGGACACGGACAAGGGCTACGAGCTAGCCGAGGAGGTGGAGGCCGGCACCGTTTTCGTGAATCGGTGCGACTACCCTAGCCCGGTAAGTGAGACAAGACCGACCCGAGATGGAAGTTGGCGAGCGACGGCCCTCGTGGAATGCCCATGATGAGTCGAAAGGAGAGCATGAGCTAACCGTGGTGTGCGATGCAGGATCTTGCGTGGACGGGGTGGAAGAACTCTGGCCGCGGCCAGACGCTCAGCAAGTTTGGGTTTGATGCGTTTGTGAAGCTCAAGAGCTTCCACTTGAAGGACTACCCGAAATGAGGATGATGTCAACTGAGACAATTTGATTTGTTCGACGTCTGACGAGGCGGAAAGGTCGCCGAACCCATGGCGAGATTAGATGAATCACATAATGAGAATTTCGCGTAACCATCAGAGTCGAGAAACATGCCCTGTCGAGGTTGCAGTCGGATCGAGACGATCTCGGCAACGAGACCGAGCTCGATCCGATGTGACACGCATCTCCCGTCGGTTGGGGGATTTTTGCCGAGACTATTTGACGGCTTCACGCAAGGAACAGGAAACCAAGACTTGCGAAAAAAAAAAAGTCACTTAATATCTGTCTCTCAGCCTAAAACTTGCGACTCTTCAGCCACAGGTAATCCTCCATGTGACTGCTGGCCAGGTCCGCCATGGCCTGGCCGGCCTCCTCCCCGTACATGTCCTTCCAACTCGCAAGCTTGGCCTCGACGTCCAGCCCCCTCGCGCTCCTCGACGCGTCAACCCCCGTAGACCGCCACAGATCCTTCACGAAGCGCTTCCGCTTCTCGTCCAGCCCCTCGGTCGAGCGCGCCTCCCAGCGCCGCACCACGCGCGCCGGGTCCATCCCGAGCGCCGCGGCCAGCCGCTCCACCGCGTCGCCCTCCAGCACGTCGTCGGCGTCCAGGACGATGGCCGGGGAGGGAGGGCGCCGGTCTGGGGCCTCGTCGGCCGTGCAGCGGTGGCGGTGGTGGAGGAGGAACCACTCGTAGAGGGCGCGGGTGAGGCGCGGGCCGGTGGCGTGCGGGGCGGTGATGCCGGGGCCGCGGCGGAGGTCGGCGGCGCGGGTGAGGGCCTTGGCGCGCCAGAAGGAGTCGACGACGAGGACGGGGTGCCGGATGAGGAAGACGGGGGTGAAGGAGAGGAGGAGCGCGTCGGGGAGGAGGGTCGGGTTGGTCCGTAGGGAGGAGGGGGAGGGGGAGGGGGAGAGAGCGGCGGCGGCGGAGTCGACGGTGAAGTTGGGAGGGGAGGAGGTTGTTGTCCGTCTCAGGTCGCTGTGGAAGAGGGTCGGATCGGAAATGTCGACGATGTGCGTCTTGAGGAAGAAAGCCCGGCCCTAGATGAGGGGAAGGGGACTTGGGTCAGTACACGGCCATCGGGGGCAGCCACGAGAGAGAGAGAGGGAGAGGGAGAGGGAGAGAGAGAGAAATTGTATCCTTGCTTTTTGGTGCGCTTCATTACGCGACTCCAACAGTCCCTGATATCCCTCCCGGAGCGCCTGGAGATAGGTCCGGAGCGTCTCCTCCTCCGGCGGCGGCCGCGGCGCTCCGGTGTCGTCTCCGTTGTCGTTGAGGTTGGTCTGGGCGTAGACGAAGGCGTCGTGCAGCGGGTAGGAGAGCGGCTGCCAGGCCGGCTGCTGATCGGAGAGGAGCTGGCTGAGCAAGTTGGACAGGGTCCGCGGGTAGCTGAGGAGGAAGACGTCTGCTGGGCGCGGCGCGGCCATTGTGGGTTGGAAGGCTTCAGTTGACAGGGAGTAGTAGTCAGTGTCCCGGTGCTCTGAGAATGCGTGTATACGGCAGCAAGTACAGAAAGAGTTTGAAGGGAAAAAAGGATCATCAGATGGCTATACAAGTGAGCGGGGGGGATGCGAGATGTGAAGAGAACAGCGGGAGGGGAACCGTCTTGCATGAGTAGCTGCAGCCATGACATGTTGATTTTCCCCGCACCCGATGTCTTTGCTGCAGATACCATGCCTTTGGGATGCAAGACGCAGTGTGAACTTTGATCATGTCCTTTATTCTCCACGTCATGGTCAATGTGTAATGGCCTCTGGTGGAGGTGGAGGGAGGATGGTTGGGCCATGGACGCAGAGCTGTAGGGTAAGCTGCGCGCGTACTCGGGACGCCAACCTCGACAGTCGGCAAGGACTTGTTGATTTCAAATATTCCCTCCATGTAAGGCAGAATCTGGCATGTGCCTGTCTCAGACTTGCTCGCTTTGCTGCAGTCGCTGTCAACAACAGCCAACAGCCAACAATCCCGTAGAACCTCGGCGGGGTCCTAACTACCGTCTGCGAAGCAAACCAAGGGCTGCAGATGAATAGAAAGTCTCGCATTCTCGGCGAATGGGAATAATCGGGTGTTGCTTTCTGTAGGGCTGCTGGGTCAACCCGTCACTCAGCCTGTCTTGCGTAACCCCCCCCCCCCTTCCTTCTTCCCCTAATGATCCATCACGCGAGCTCGGATCACGATGAGAAAATTCGACCTGTTGCCTGCGGGAAAGAAATGATCCTGCGAGATCCGCCTACTTGAAAGCGAAGCAGCAAGTTGGCCGCAAAAAGACGGGTTTCTGGCTTCCCGGACAGGCAAGCCTTGACCAACCCACCCGCCGAGCGACGACGGTGAAGAAGCTGGGGGGCCCCCCGCCTGCTGCAAGGATACGACATCCCGAGGTTCGCTTCCTTCCTAACTACTGGTTGGATTAGTTGACCCTGTTGAAGCGTTGTGCGCGTTTGGCAAACTTGGGTGGGCAGGCAACGGGATGAAGAGCTTCCAAATCATTCAGTGAACAGGTGGATGACAAATGTCTGGTGGATGGACCGGATGCTTGCTGATGGCTTCTTTTTTTTTTTTTCTCTTTCTTTCTCGGAGTGGATATAATAAGACGACAATGGGATGAGATGAGAACGGCTGGGTTTAATAAAAGGAGGCGCCCGCAGCAAGATACCAGGTCGTCTCGTTTCAGTTCCCAGTTCCATGGACCGGGGACGTGGTGCGATGCATTCACAGGTATGAGTGATGGATTAATGATCCTTTTAATTCTGAATAAATAAAATCAGTCTTTGTCAGCACAGCTCCTCTTGTCCCTCTCTTGCTTGCTGCTTTGACGTTGTTGTTCTTGTTGCACGCACGAGCCTGTCTCAACTCTTTCCGCTTCCACTTTTAAACCTTGCCTCTTGCAAAGAATAAAATACAATAAAATACAATAAAATCAAACGGTCTGCCGAGGTACCAACTCGAACTCACGTAGCAAAGATAGATACAATGAGAAAGAAGACGACCAGTTTCTTTTTGTTCCGTTCCCGTCTCGTCTCCCGCCTCTTCTCTCCTTGCCTTGGTGTTTGATGACTGCTAGACAAATAAATTTACTTAGCTGGAGAGGAAAAAGGGCGGTGTTGCGAGGAATCATTTCCGCAGTGTGGCGGTTGCCTGGGAGCCTGCAGGATTTATCCTTATTTTTTTTCCGCCTTCTTTTTCGTTTTCATTTTTTTTTTCTTGTTTGTTATTAATTCAGGTGGCAATATCCGATTGATGATGCGACCGGCCTGTCGGGTCAGGGTCAGGGGGGCGTGGGGAAGCAAGGATATTAAATATGCATATAATTTCAAGTACCGTAATCTGTACGGAGTTTGTATAGGTAGATGTAATCCGTAATGCTTGATGAATTGTGAAATCAATGGTGGTCTGGGCGAGTTATACCGAGCTGGTCTCAATGCAGGGATATCTTTGCTTTGCACTTTGACTTTGACTTTCATCGGGCCCTCGCAATTCGCAATTCGCAATTCGTGCCCTTGAAGACCTGAAGAGGCTGCTGAAATTCTATAAAAAGAGACGCCTCTGCACTAACCAAGCCACTGACTGGCCTTTGTTGTTTTTTATTTATTTATTTATTTTTATCATTATTCCCAAGCCACCTAGGGACAGACTGGTGGCGTCGCCGCCTCAGCCTCGTGTACGGACAGGACTGGACTGGACTGGCAGATATTAACTGGCTAATTCACTAGTTAGTTTGCTACCAATCAAGTACTTGAAGAAGCCTATCCTCTTGTTCCTTTTGGCGTGCAAGACTAATACGCCTACAACCAACCCACACACCGAGCGTCGTGCCGTGCCCGTGCCGTGCCGTGCCGTGCGTGGAAAAGGGCCGTGTTTCGCCATCGGGCCATCACAGACAAACAAACAAGCAAGGCCTTAGACAGAGCGGCCTATGTACCTTTTTGCTGCCTGGAGATTAAAAAAGCCCGGCGCATGTTCCGCGCTTGGGGGGGGGGGGGGGGGGGGGGGGGGGAGGAGGGCAGGCAGTGAGAAGCTGAGATTCGGGGGCGCACCCTCTATCCTGTAATGCAGCATGACGACAAAAGCATTAATCAGACCATGCGGAATGGGAGGTGAGGCGACGACGGACATGGGCGAAACATTGATGAGATGAGATGAGGTGAGATGAGAAAGAAGGAAGCTGTCATCTGGAGCGGAAGCGGAAGTGGAAGCGCGGCCGTCATCCATAATCAGCTGGGAGCCTAATAAACGTAAGTAGTAAGAAGTAGTAAGTAGGTAGGTCCAGGCCAGCTGGTTGGCTGGCTGGCTGGCTGGTTGGGCACGGATCTCGAGGCTATGCTGGCCGCACCCTTTGTCTGTGCATGTGCATGTGCACTTGTGCTGTATAAATGTAACTACCAAGTTGGTGATCTATGCATGGCATCTGCGAGCCGCCGTGTGCATCCATCCATCCATCTGTATTCGTAGTGAAGTAGGCGTTGCACAGAATACAGGGCGATGCGCGGCTCGCGACGGCAGACGGCAGAGTCGGACAAGATGCTGCCAAGATGCTGCCAAGTCGGCGACGTTTACCAACTCGTTGCTAGAGAGCCCATCTTTTGATCTTTTGAGGCATAAGATCCGAGGGCTTGGTACTGACAATCTGCCCTTGTCGGCGGCAACGTGGTCCGTCAACCACGTCAAGGCCAGGGAGGGTTGTTCTTTTCAATTAATAATTGATAATTAATGGGTAATATTTTTTTTTAAGTGCATTCCAGCTTCCGCTTCCCAATCCCAGGTTCCTGGAATGTTAGCTCCAACGTTGAGGGCATGGAGTGGGTGAGTGGCTGGGGTAAGAGGCAAGCAATCAAGCAATCAAGCAACCAAGCAACCAAGCGGAGAATTTTTTTAAAGGCAAGACCAACCGGATAACCGCTCCGTAATAAGCCAACTAATCAAGGTATAGCCAAGTAGTAGGGATTTGTCTCAAGACCATCCAACCATTCCCCTTCCCCGACTAGCAGCATTCCCAGTGGCTTGGGCTCACTGATGCTAGAGCTTCAGGGGGCGTTGATCATTATCATTTCATGAGAAGCCGGGCGCTCAGTTACTGTACGCCTGCGACGGCGTGTGCACTGTATTCCGTAGTACGAATTATTAGTTGGTGATTACGCATTACAAGTTCGGGGCCGTCTATTGAAATGGGACAAAGTTCCGGGACCTTGCTTGACATGGGCTCTCCCCGGGCTCTCTCTCTCTCTCTTGCTGCAGAGAAGAGAAGGCGACAACTCACATGACAAGGATTCTGGCATGTGCTCGGTTTCAGCATTGTTAAACAGGATACGTACATAGGGAGCTTTGTGAATGGTGGGTGACGCGAGGGACCAGAGGAACTATGCCCGAGAATCTCAAAGTCACCCTCTGCGTAACTGGAATTTGGGAGAGGATAATAAGTGTAAATTGCCTAGCGCGGACTCTGCACTGAGACAGGTGAAAGTCGGATGAATTTTTTCATTCTTCATTTTTTTTTTTTTTTTTTAAATAAAAGGCGTAGGAGAGGCTGGCCTGAGACAAATATTAAGGCGTTGGGCGTCGGACCCCGAAAAAAAAAAAAGTCGGAAGCCATGACGATGGGCGGCCGGCCAGGGGGGGATTGAGAGGGAAAAGAGAATTTGAAATGAGAAATAGGAAATAAAGATGAAAAGTGAATTTATCTAGTGTACATGGCCGCTTTGTTGGTGGTAGAGCGGGAGACGAGACAAAGAGGAAGAGAGAGAGAGAGAGAGAGAGAGAGAGAGAGAGAGAGAGAGACAAAGAGAGACGAGTTCCAGGGCTACGGTGAGAGAATGCAACACCAAACAAAGCAGGGAGCGAAAAGCTTATTACTTGACTTGCTGATATTGGATTGGTATTGTCGGTTTATGACTAAACAACGCAAATCCCCCAGCAAGGCTGATGATGATGATCCGGCATCAGCGCCCCGGATCCAGGAGACTGGTCAGTCAGCAGTCAATCAGTCAATTAACCAATCAATCAAATCAAGCATCCATCATCATCCCAGCGGCCTTGATCGCAGGGGATAGACAGCGAGGTTGAGTAATCCGCCATGCACAAATGAAGATGCAGTCACCGTTACCCTGACCTGCAGGAAAATGAAACACACGTATGACCTGCTCAGCTAGGGTAGGGTAGGGGGGGGGGGGGGTCTGTCCCGAAGACGAGAGACAGACAGACAGACACAGCCCGAATCGAGGCGGGCTCTGAATATTGACAGACCGAAATGTCCTTCTCTTTCTTGCTTGTTGTTTTTATTTTTTATAAAATACACCTTTTTGATATCTTTTTAAAGAACAGGATGAAGAAAAGCCATGGGTCCTGAAAAGAAAAAAAACTTGAGAGGGCTTTGGCGGCGTGGCTTGAGTAGAATGTTCTAGGGAAGGCAAGAAAAAAAAAAGAAAAAAGAAAAAGAAAAAAACCAGAGTACATACAAGCATGAAAAGAGGCTTTCATTAGGCGCGGAATAATGCACACACCCATACAGACAACCCATGCTCTTGTATGCTGCTGAGCGGCAGCCTCGCTCCCTTGCCTTTTTTTACCCATGGTGATACGCAAGGAGCACCTGGGCGGAGTACATGCTTTTTTTTTTTTTTTTTTTTTTGTATTTGATTTTTTTTTTTTTTTCTTTTTTTTTTTTTTTTTTTTTTTTTTGTATTTGATTTTCTTTTTATCTTCTTTTTTTTTTATTCCATTTCTGTTTTCCTCTTCGCGACAAGACAATAAAACACAAAGAAGGGAGCAGGTGTATATAGTCCTTTGTTGCCCATCATCGGCATCAAGTCGCCTCTCATCCAACCACTCACTCACTTACAGACTCACTCACTCACTCACTCACTCATCCATTCATCCACTCACTCACTCACTTACTCACATTGCATAACCACCATTCCTTTCGCATCTCATCATCTCTCATATTTAGCAAAAAACATCCCGAAGCAAAGCCCAGCCACGCTTCATCCATTCGTTCTTTTTTCCTCTCTCTCTCTCTCTCTCTGTACTTCAAACACCGTCATTAGCGCCCAATCGCCGCCCAAACCGCTCTGTACATTCAATCCACATTCCAACCATCGCACGGCTTCTTTCCAGCAGAACCTTCTTTGTTCCCGATCAATTTTTCTTTTTTTTCTCGTCTTGGACCACGATACTTACCGCTCGCCTCCCGATACACGCCAACCTGCGACGTTTTGCAAACCACAGCCTCGACAGCACGGAGACTGCACTGCACTGTCCCATCTCAACTCCACGCCTCATCGGCCACAGCTCGACAAGGGCGAAACAAACTCACGCGACCGACTCCCTCCCTGCTCCGTCACATTGATTTTTTTTTTTTTATCTCAACTATAATTAACCGCCCGTCAACTCTCTCTCTCTCTCTTCACATCGTCAAGCTCAGACCTCGCCAGCACCGCGATCCCACATACATAACTCTCGATCCATCCCGCCTGCCACCCACCCACCGGCTTGCTTGTTCCAGAACATCTCACCCATTGGAATTCAACACCTCGTCAGCGATTTTTTTTGGGCTTCCTTGCTCTCCCCCGCCATCTTTGCTCATCTCTCTGGTCATTCATAAAAGGATTCTCATATCCTCGTCATCTTGTCTCGCTCTCCTTCTCTCTCTCTCTCTCTCTGACAAGCCAACGCACGCAACCAAAAGAACATCCCTGTCTCAATCTCAACTTCGTTTGCCAACACATACGCACGAACCAAGTCATTGCCACGTTTTTTTTTTTCTTTCTTTCTTTTCTTTCTTCTTTCTTCTTCTCTTGCTTCCTCGCTCTTACTTCTCACCTCATCTCATCTCAAGTTGCTTTCCTCTCTTTCCTCCTCACTCGAAGAAAGCAAATCCTCCATCTCCCTCCTCCCATCATCACCTCTTGGCAACTCTCTGCCCCCCCCCTCCAAACCTACCCCAAATGTCCGCATACGCCGCCGAGATGCACGTCCGCGACAACGTCCGAATGCTCTGCTCCCGCGTCCAGACCCTTCTTCACCGTCGCCCCAAGCAGCAGCCGCAGCACATCGAGGGAGAGGAAGAAGAAGAGCGCGTCCTCCCCTTTCCCATTGTAAGTTCCCGCCTCTCCCCCTTTCACCTTGTTCCGTTTTTTTTTTTTTTCAAAAACCCCCCATGCTGACCCAACACAAAAAAAGTCCGCCCCGTTCGACTTCCGCCTCGGTCCGGTGTCCCTCCCCGGCGTCTCCCAGGAGGAGCTCTCCATGCTCCGCGAAAAGGCCACCGCCAGCCGCGTCGGCGTCGCCGAGTACATCCCGCGCTCCTCCTCCTCCATGACCTCGTGGGACGCGCCCCGGCCGCGCTCCTCCCCGTACACCCGCGGTCACACGCCGCCGCACGCTCACGCCCGTCGACCGGTCTGGTAGAAGGGGGGAACGAGGAGGAGAGACGGGATGCTGGGAAGCAAGAAGAAAGAGTCCCTTCATCCTCCTCCTCTCCTCTCCTTTTGACGCAAAAACAAAACTTGGCGGCCAATCATGTCCTCTCTCTCTCTCTCTCCCATGTCTTGTTGCTCTTTTCCCATCCATTGCTCGGCGTCGGACTTGGCCTACGCACACTCGCACACATGCACGCACATCTGGTACACGGGTGCTGCTTCTTTCGGTTCCGGTCTTGGTAACCCAGTCATTCTTGTTGGTATTTGATGTTTGGTAATCCATTGGGTCTGTGAATTTTGCGGAGTTTTCCTTCCTCCTGGTCCTTGAGCAAGCGTCGCGAGATGCTTCTTGTGTTATTGCTAGATCTGCCTGGTGCAAACTGGTCCTCTCTCTCCTTTTTGGTACTTCGTCTACTCGATTTATAATGTCCTGAGCGTGAAACCGCACAGTCTCGCAAACGTCAGCCTTGGTCTTGACCCTTTGCCATTTTCATTCTCTGTTAGCTTAGTGAAGAGAAAAATACAACGTCCGTTTATCGAATGAACCTACCCAAATCTACCTGCATGTTGGTCTGACTGCCCTCCTCCCGTCACAGCCACCCCTTGTACACCCCCAGCTCCTCCCTCCGCACGCCCTCCATCTCGCCCCGGACGCTCAGCAGCTTCACCTTTGCGCCCGTGTCCGCGCCCCACCGCGCGAGGAACTCCTCCACCCTCCGCTCCGTCGCCGGGTCGTCCTCCATCAGCAGCGCCGCCGCGTCGAAGCCGCCCGCGCCGGGCACCACGCCGCCGAGCACGCCCTCCACCCGCGCCGCCGCGTCCAGCAGCGCCG
>MWMN01000253.1:0-17032 GCA_002968875.1 Cordyceps cicadae
CCGCCGCGTACCCGGCCGCGCGCCCCAGCGCCGCGTACCCCAGCCCCAGCGCCTCGCCCGCGAGCAGGCAGCGCTCCGCGTTCATGCCTTGCAGGATCATGCGGAAGCCGCGGCCCTCCTCGCCGATCAGGCTCGACGCGGGCACGCGGTACCCGTCGAAGAAGACCTCGTTGGCGTCGACGGCGCGCCCGCCCATCTTGCGGATCCGGCGCACCTGCAGCCCCGGGGCCGCCTTGTCCAGCGGGATGCAGAACAGCGACAGGCCGTGGCTTCTCGGCTCGCGGTCGTCGCGCGGGGCGGCGGTGCGCGCGAGCAGGATCATGCGCGCGGCGACCTGCGCGCAGGTGATCCAGGTCTTCTGCCCGGTGATGCGGTAGGCGGCGCCGTCGGGGTCGCGCTCGGCGCGGGTGGACAGGCGCAGGGTGTCGAGGCCGGCGTCGGGCTCGGTGACGCCGAAGCAGGCGCGCCAGCGGCCGGCGATGATGGCCGGGATGGTGTCGCGGAGCTGCGCGGGCGAGCCGAAGCGGGCGAGCGGCTGGGTGGCGTAGACGTTGGCGTGGATGGCCTGGGCGCCGGCCATGCCCGCGCCGGACTCGGCGATGGTCTGCATCATCATGGTCGCGTCGGCGATGCCCAGGCCCGCGCCGCCGAGGGCCTCGGGGAGCGCGATGCCCAGCCAGCCGCCGGCGGCGAGGGCGGCGTGGAACTCGCTCGGGTCCTGCTCGGCGCGGTCCTTGTCCCGCCAGTACGCGTTGGGGAAGGAGGCGCAGATCTGCGAGATGGCCTCGCGGACCATCATCTGGTTCTCGGTGAAGCCCGTCGTGTCCATGATGCTGCGCAGCGGTTGCGTGGTGGACAGTGGTCGTCGCAGATGCTGCTGGACACGGGCTGTCATTAATGATGGACGGCCCAGAACAACCCGTGGTGACGGCCACATTGTGAAAATGCGAGGGGAGTTGCCAATTGCTTGCTGTCTGGTTTCTCTAGGAGGATGAGAATAAGTGGCTGTTGAGGGGATCGATCTGTTTATTGATCATGTTCCTGATAATCCGGGGTAATGACGCTGGGCTAGGCAATCAATGTAAATACCCGGCCGGGTTCTTGCTACGCCTTTGAGCATGTGTGAGAGAACCCGAGACGAGTTATGCTGGGAAAGGACAATATTCACTCTTGCATCAAATATGCAAATTACATCGACTTGATGCCAATTCGGATAATACTCAATCATGAGAAAATACAAGTTTAATTCAATCTTCAATTTTCTGGTCAAACCTCCTTCCGCCAGCGTAGCCATCTTGCTGTCCCGGGTAGCAAGTGTAGAGACGGGCTAATTAGCCGTCAATTCTCACCGACTCGGTGCACGACCTTGCTCTCGCGACCAGAAAACTAGTCTCCAGTCGCCTCATCATGTTGGCTTCGGAAATTAACTCGAGTCATGTCAATCTGGTCCATCTGTTCAACACTGATGGGTCTGACACCTTTGTCGTTGCGGGTATCCTTGTCGTGTTTCAACCATGTGCCAATAAACAAGTTGATGAATTAGATTTGGGACAGAATCTTATGAAGCTGGAAATATTCATCAAGCAATTCGTTTCCGCCCTTCTCTTTTATCTTCGGCAGTCACCTCGCCAGAGACTTTGCTCCTACTGCATCTGGATCGCTGCCATCTTTCATCGTCGTCGTCCCAGGAGACATGCCCTACCCGGGAGGAGCTGGTCAGTCTATTTTTTGCACGAGAAATTGGTAGAGAAGCAGCAGAAGCCGATTGTGATTTCATCTACAACTGTCATTACTTGGTTCTGAACCATGCATTCCCACTCAAACCTTGAATGCTACCAATAGCTCGCTCATACGCAATGAAACCCATTGCAGGGGACACGGATGCATATGCATCGAAACCTTCCAGAAAACAACAAGAGCTGTACTAATAAAACTAACAAAGCTAACTGTGAATAGTAATCCGGCAATTGAATTCGGCCCTTTTGCCCACTTGCCGATCGGCTACTGAGCGTTCTCTGCCCAGCCGTGGACCGTCTAGCCTCTCCTCCCCTCCCTCTCTGCCGTCTGCATTAGGAATCGAAGTAAAAATCTCTCAGGGTTTTCGCTGCTGCCTGCCGGTGGAAATACAGTTGGTGTATGTGCATTGGCCCTTTCTTCGCCAATTCGTCCGCGAGACTGAGACGGGTGTGGACGCTTAACTGGATGGAATGGAGAGAGCTGATTCGAGCAGTGCTCGAGAGGGCTTGCGTTAGTTTGTCCGAATTCGGGATCAAAGGAACGCCAGATCGGCCATGATTTGCCACATTGTCGGTCCGGGACGCGGGGGGGCATCAAAGCCTATTGGATGGGTTGGGGGATGTTGTTGACGCCACAAAGGTCGCGATAACGGACAATAGCCTCCTTCCTGCTCGACAGTTGCCCGCATTGACTTCCGCTTTTTTTTTTTTTTTTTTTTTTTTTTAGTCTTGCCCGCATGCATTGCCAGCCCCAAACATGGGAACACAAGCATCAGAACCGAGCCTTTTCCCCAGGAATTGTCGGATGAGCGAGCACCGGAGCCAACCCCCGGCGCATACGGCCCGCTGCGAGACATGCAGCTTGCTCGCACTACCTGTGTAAATGCAACGCTGCATCCCCAATTTATTTAGCATTATTAGTACCCTGGCCCCGTCCCAGAGTCTTCTTCTTCGTTTCTTCGTCTTCTTCTTCTTCTTCTCTCCCTCCACCATCCCCGCGCATTTGCTGCTCGTCCCCCCCCCTTCACCATGGCCCAGCAAGACCGGAAGCTGTCCTCCTCCTCCTCCGTCGCCGCCGCCGCCACCCGCGCCGACATGGACAAGCCGCAGATTGACGCCCTCGAAAAGGTGTCGTCCCGAGGCGCCACCGACGTCGACGGCTTCATCGCCGCCATGGAGGGCGAGCTCGCGGCCGCCGGCGGGCCGCGGAGGGGCGGCTTCTTCCAGGTCGACTTCGCCAACCCCAAGCACTTCACCTGGCTGCTGGTCGCCTTTGCCAGCATGGGCGGCCTGCTGTCCGGCCTCGACCAGAGCCTCATCTCCGGCGCCAACCTGTACCTGCCCGGGGACCTCGGCCTCACCGAGCGCCAGAACAGCCTGGTCAACTCGGGCATGCCGCTCGGCGCCGTCGGCGGCGCGCTCATCCTGTCGCCGACAAACGAGTACTTTGGCCGCAAATGGGCCATCATCATCTCCATCATCCTCTACACCGTCGGTGCCGCTCTCGAGGCGGGCTCGATAAACTTTGGTATGTTGGGTGCACGTTTACAAGATCCCTCGACGTGCTCGGTAGTTTTCTAACCCAAGGGACGACCCTTATTAGGCATGATGGTTGCGGCCAGAGTCATCCTCGGAATGGGTGTCGGTTTGGAGGGCGGTACGGTACCCGTCTACGTCGCCGAAACCGTGCAACGGCGCATGCGAGGCAACCTGGTCTCCCTGTACCAATTCAACATTGCCCTGGGAGAGGTCCTCGGCTATGCTGTGGCCGCAATGTTCCTCAAGGTCCCTGGCAACTGGCGCTACATTCTAGGCTCTTCTCTTGTGTTCTCTACCATAATGTTTTTCGGGTAAGAGTCTTCTCTTCTTCTTTTTTTGCTTCCGACGCCTAGTACCTAAATGCTAACCGTTACAAGGATGCTTTTCCTTCCAGAAAGTCCCCGATATCTCATGCACAAGAACAAGAGGCTTGAAGCTTTCAAGGTCTGGAAGAGGATCCGAGGCCTCGCCGATGCAGAATCAAGGGAAGAGTTTTACAACATGGCATTTTCCGTCCAGGAGGAAGAAGTTGCCGTCCAAGAAGGTGCCAAGAACAAAAACTATCCCTGGATGGACTTTTTCACGTAAGATCCCCCTATCACCACGAATAATCCACCACCACGCTTCCGCTCATCCAACTAATTCCCAACAGCGTGCCTCGCGCTCGTCGTGCACTCGTCTATGCCAACCTCATGGTCATACTGGGACAAATCACTGGAGTGAATGCTGTCATGTACTACATGTCCGTCCTCATGAACCAGATTGGCTTCGGTCCGGAGGAGGCAAACTACATGTCCCTGGTTGGCGGCGGAGCGCTTCTCCTGGGCACCATCCCGGCCATCTTCCTGATGGAAACTTGCGGTCGCCGTTTCTGGGCCATTACCATGCTTCCTGGTTTCTTCATCGGACTCGTCCTCATTGGAATCGCCAACCGATTCGACCCGAGCACGAATTTGAAGGCGGCCGAGGGCATCTACCTCGCCGGCCTCATCATTTACATGGGCTTCTTTGGCTCCTACGCTTGCTTGACCTGGGGTACGTCTTCTGCACCGCAGTCTGGCTTTCTTTTCTTCTTTTCTTCTTCCTTTTCTTCCTCCTCCTCCCCTCATCTTTTTTCCCCTTTTTTTCTTCTTCTTGATCAGCCATGCTAACATCCTTTTTCGCAGTCATCCCGTCCGAGGTCTATCCCACCTACCTCCGAAGCTACGGCATGACCACCTCCAGCGCCCTCCTCTTCCTCGTCTCCTTCATCGTCACCTACAACTTTAGCGCCATGAAGGACGCCTTCACGACGACGGGCCTCATGCTGGGCTTCTACGGCGGCATCGCGGTCCTCGGCGAGGTCTACCAGATCCTCTTCATGCCCGAGACCAAGAACCTGTCGCTCGAGGAGATTGACGAGGTGCTCTCGCGGCCGACCATGGACGTCGTTCGTGAGAACTGGCAGGGCGTCAAGGACACCGTGCACGACGCATGCCGGGGCAGGTTCGGCAAGATTCTGGCTGAGCAGACGCAGAAGCGCAAGCCAGAGGGGGATGGAGTTGAAGCGTAGACGAGAGTAATGGCCATGAAATATATACACTTGTAGTGTTTCTTTTTTTTTTTTTCAAGTTTCTTTTTCGTGAAAACTTGCTTTTTTAAGTGATATGGCACCCTATTGAGACAGATCGCGCATGAAGTGGCGTATGTAGAATGAGGTCATCTACGTCAGTCTTCGGTCGTGGGATCAACATTACCTTGGGAATTCTGAGCTGGGCTTTCTTACCTACATGTAACGCTGGAAAGCGAGGGGAACCAAGACCTGCGGGCGAGAGGAGGGACAAGCTGTGCATCGCGGGCGCAGAGCAAATACACAGCCAACTTGGGATTGTTGGCATATGCACATGCCACCACCTCGTCCGGCCAACGAATCGAGCGCCCGCCAGCAGTCAGTACTAATAAGTGAGTCAATTTCTGGCTGGGGTGACACGCACGTGTTGGATGACAACGTTTGGCATGCAGTTGGCAAGGGTTTACCTACATACATACATCCATACATACATATATACATGGTGCTGGTGCGACCTGACATGTGCCCCAACCTGAGGCTGTCTCCGAGGCCCCAAGATTACTGACTGCTGACAATCAGTAGTCCAAGATCAACAACAGCCCCTCATTGAGCACAACCAACTCCGTTTGACCGACAACTCCCTCTTCCATCTCGCTGTCCACACTGCGAATACACTAATAAACTAACGTCGGTGCCTGACGATGTCGTGGCAGCGGCCCGACGTTTTAGTGGCTCCACGGGCGGCTTCCCGGCATTGAGTTTTGACAATTGAGGCTTTTCTTTCTTCCTTCTTTTTGGTCTGGATTGTCTGTAATATGTGACCATTTTGCTCTGCCATGATGTCGCGGGGCGGAAGCCAGCACACCGGTCGGTTGCGGGAAGGCGGAAGTCGTGCATTAGTACCAAGCGAATGAGGCAGCAACAGCCCTCTGTAACCTGTAACCTGTAATCTGTAACCTGTAATCTGTAACCTGTAATCTGTAACCTGACAGAAGTCGGTTGCCGTTGCTGATTACGAATTTTAGCGAAAACTAAACACCTCGGCCACCGCCGCGGCCTCTGTGGCGGCCATGACCTCTTCTGTTTCAGCGCCTGATGACCGCTCAGCACCTATTGGGCAGCCATCCCCGGTGCTAGTTGTTGCGAGCCGCCAAAGCAGCCTGCCTGCATGTGCATGTACGGCCGGATTAGTTGACCAGTTGGTGAGTTGTTGTGAAGCCTCGGGAAAGGCGCATGAATGTGATTTGTTGGCTAGTGTACCCGTACGTACGTTGATCTATGTATGCACTGTGTTGGACATTTCCAAGTATTCTCGACTATCGACTAACTATCTGGTGCTTGTGCTTGTGCTTGTGCTTGTGCTTGCGTCCTGTTGACCAACCCCGCCGCTGGATCTACTCGTTACGTACTCTGTCCTCATTGTACAATGACAGATGTAGATGCACCTCTTCATTATTGATTAGCACGAATTTCCAAGATTTTTTCCAACATGCCGTGTCCCTTCCATGCCTCCCAGCTCCGGGTACAAACAAAGAGCAGCATCCAACTGCAACTGTGCAGCCGTGACATTGTCCGCGGTCCGTGGACAATGCCGCATGACAAAGTTGTTGTGGATATCTCTAAAGTGAAACGGTGACTGGAAAAATAGCCGTTCTCCGGAGCCGGTCAGCAGTGTTGAAACGAAGGGGGGCTGTTTCTGGGAGACTTCTTTCCTCCTGATGGCATTTTCGAGATACAGGCGATCTTGGGCAAAGTTGCCGCCATGCATCACATCAGCATTATTCCATCCTGGGATGTCGGCCATGAACCATGGATGGTGTACAATAGCAGGCAGCGGAGCTAGATGCATCCAATCCCAATCAACCACGCCTTTAACAGATTTATTAGAATACACGACCAAGCACGAAGCATGAGCATCTTTTGTCGCACATACCCGGTCAAGTTCAAGTCGGGGCTCGTCAAAATATTATGCGCGTTCAAACCCCCATGTGCAAAGCCCAGGCCGGGATAGGCGTCAAACTGCTCGGCATGCCTTGGAATCATGGAACGCATGATAAGGTAGTCGACGGCATCCCCCCACCTGGCCGTTCCGGCGAGCGCTCGTCGTATGCCACGGTCCAGGCTGTCAGTGAGCCAGCTGGAATAAGAGGCTGGTGATGGGGTGGTGGCGGAGGTGATGGGGTGGGAGGCGCTGGCACCGTCCACAGCTGCAGTAGGAAATCCGCCAGGTCATCCAGAAGCCGATGGGCGTTTGATCAGGGGTGTGAGGGAATTCCAGACTGCGAGCGGCTCGCCCTTGATCCATTCCGAGTATGTGAAGACGCTACTTTGCCCGTAGAGCACGCCCGGAGCCTTGATGTTCGGGCGATGCCGTTTGATGTGCTGCAAGTACTTGGCGGCACGCAGCTCAGCGGTCCAGTTGGCCGTGGCCGTGGCCGTGGCCGTGGCTGTGGCAGTATCGTTACATGTCCGGGCCGCCCAAGTCACAGAGTCTCGAAAAACAATTTTAAACACCGTGTGTGAAGGACCACGACGGGGATCCTCGTCAGCAAACGAGCACGGGACTCCGGAGCGAGCGCAGACGGCTAGCTTCAGCTAGAATCTCTACCGAGCCGGACATGGCGAGACTTTGCACCTGCTTGTACCATGTGGCGAAGAATGAAAATTTGATTCTTGTATGTCGGAATGCCCCGAGTAGGGTTGGTTAGAAGCCGGGTCATGCACGAAACTGAACAAAGACGGTCGCATGTGATGGGCCGAATAAGAAATAATAAAGCAGAAGGAAGCACCAGTGCACAGTTCACTACTTGGTTCGGCATCGAGGCATTGATACAGTGGAAAGTGAGACGGGGCGCACTGGTCGAGTGACATTGAGGGTACCAGCAACATTCACATTCACCCGGTCTCTCTACGCTAGTTCTCTCTGTTTTTCTTTCTGTAGCATCCATCACATGATGGCATCAATGTCAATGCCGACATTGAGGCGTTTTTGAATTGTTCACGCGCCGACGACTCAAAGGGGCAAAGCAGCGGTTACTCCCTAGTTGTACTGACATCAGCCATGTATACAGGTATGTATGTACATCGGTACTAAAAGTGCCTAAAAAGTCCAGTTAGTTAGTGTCACGCGGAGCAGTTATTCCTTATAGAAAGTGTGTTAATTGATTAGAAAAGGAGCTGACTTAAAGGCAGGAAGTTAGGGACACCCTTAGGGGGCGCCACCTAGGAATTGTGTGGGTTCTATAGCTAATTTACTTGGTTTCCTACCTATCCCTTGTCTTGTGACCCGCCTTCCTGCTTAACAGTTAGTTAGTTCCCGCCACCTTTAGGGCAGTACCTTATTCGCTGGGACTGGTGGCTCTTTGAGTGTGCGTGGTGTGTGATGTGGTGTGGTGTGGTGTGGTGTGGTGCGCGTGGTTATAAGCTGAAATCGTTCTCTCTCTCTTCTTATTATATAAAGGGGCACTTTTTTTGCCCTCTCCTTTATTATTATTCACATCGTCTGTTTATCCCGTGTGCCGCAGCGACATCGGCTACCTACCTCCTTGTCAGTACTACGGGGAAGGAGCCGCCCGCTATTATCATCATTACTAGGTACCTTCAGCATGTACGGCAGCGCATGACCTCGCGGGGACCAGGCAAGACAAACGCAAACCCAATGCCACAACACCACATCCACCAATCGCCAGTATTACAAGCATCATCCCGCACAGGCTCCCGCATTCTACCGTATGCAAGGCCAAACCCAGACAGCCCTTTCAGATGCCCAACGACAACCGAAAAGCGGGCGCACCACGTTTGATCACCGCATCTGCCCGCACCGCCAACGCCAACGCCCTGCTGACCTGACCTGCCGCCCCTCCCCGACTCGAGCCTACCTGTGTGCCTGCTGGTTGGCTGGCATCGCCACAAAACTCCAGACTGAGTACGAATAACGAGGGGAAAGGGGGACGGACAAAAAAAGTGTGGTGTGAGGTCAATTTCGGTGGCGCAGACCCGACCCTTGCAGTCGGGAACAGGCTGGCTGTCTGTCTGTCACTCGCAAACTCGAAAAAAGAGAAGAACAGAAAAAGAGAAAAAGAGAAACAAGGACTTTCTTTCTTGCTCCGCTCGCTGCATTTCGCGCAACAAACCAGCTGCGAGCTGACGAACAAGACGAGCTAAACATCATCGACAATACATACAAACACAACATACATGCACAAAATCCATGCACACCTACTTGGTCATAGCTGTCTGTCTCTCTCTCCGCCCCCCTCTTCGAGAGGTGAGCTATCAACAGGCCAACGACGAATTGGACAATCCAACAAACACCACAAACCACTGTTACCGCCTGCAGCCTACATGCATTTCTCATTCCTCACCCACAACACCCTCCTATATCGCTTACCAGTCTCTTCAACTTGCCATTTGCCACTTACCGCCTATCCTTCTTGTCCTCGTCCCTTCATCAGACTACTGCACCCCGTCCATCCATCCTGGGCCCATCGCAGACCCCAGCCAGGCACGCACACAAGCCTGACTGCCCATCGACCTATTCGATTTCTCCTGCCCTAATAATAACCAACTACTTACTACGACATACAACTCGCGTCCCCCACGCCGCCGCATCTGCATCATCGGCTTCCCGCGGCCAGCACACCTTACCCACTCGGACGGCTAGTCATCAGCTACCTACCGAATTATTAGTAGTTGGTCCCTTCGCTCCGTCCGTGTTCTGTCCGCTGGCTTTCTTGTCCACTGTTCTCTCTGCTTGGCGTCAACTTGCTGCCTGCCCTGCCTGCCATCTCCTCTCCAGCTGCTCACCGCCGACTTGCGCAGGTCCACTTCAGTTGAGCCCATCCCCAACCCTTGTCTACCCGTGGGCGAACCTGGCACAAAGATACAAAGATACCTTGCTTGGGCTGCAGCTTGATGCTGTATTGTTATTCATAATAATACGCGTCCACCCGCCTGGTCTTTGTTGTGCTTTTTGGCCCTCGGAACCACCTCGACCTCCCATTCATTACTCACCTCGACCCCCTCCCCCTCCCCCAATAATTCCGGCTCATTATACCTGTCCGTTGCTGAGGCAGGCCTGTTTCTTTTTCATCCTGGAACGTCGGGGGTGTACAGACCGCCTTGCTCATCATCTCGTTACAAAGCTAGGGCTACCTGTGTTCATTGGTTTACGACATAACATTACCCCTGCACCGACAGGCATTCGCTCGAAATTGTTCTAATCATATCCGCCATTTCAAAACATCCTCATTGTATATATACAACACCTCCCTCCTCTCCCTACCCTCTCTCTCCCCTCTCACGATCGCCAATTTCTTCCTTGCTTCCTTTCTTCCCACCTTCGACCCCCCTCGCCACAACACTGCCCTGCGCCGCAAACAGGCTTGTACACACTTCTTCGTCATATATACGACATACTAGCCAAACAGTGTGCCGCCATGAACCGTCAAGATTGCGCCAGCCCGGCCCTCTCGGATACCACATACTACAGCTTCAACGATATCGAGCTCGTCGAGCCGCCAGAGCCCCGCACAGAGTCCGATTGCTACGTGCAGCAACGACAGCAGCACAAGCGAGATTTTGATCCCTTCGAGGCTTCCATCATGCAGCGGCAAGACTCGGGCTACGAATCTTACGAGGCCCCTTCCCCGCGAACCTCAGTTTCCACCTGCCGCCGACCCTCGGGCAGCGTGACCAGGCGAAACTCGTCCGCCTCCAATCCGCCACGTCTGCGATCATCACGGCCCTCCACGCGGAGATCCGCCCGCTCGTACAACACCTACTCGAGTGGCAACGGCACCGGCATCCAGCAGCAACAGCCACCGTACAAGGTCCGGTCGTACGCCCAGTCACAGCCCGTCGGCTACGTGCAGTTTCCGGAGCCCGACCTCGTCGAGCTGGCCGAGCCTGAGGGGGGCACCGCTCTGGAGCCGTCACCGCCGTCACCGCCGCCGCAAACTACGCACTACTGGACAAGCGACAGCACCCGTCGTCTCGAGTATGCTGCGATAGACGCGGCTGGCCGCGGTGTCAAGGGCTGGGTTCGCAAGCACCTGGTCCCCGACTGCCTAGTGCCCGATCAGAAGCACCTGTCGTTTGATGATGACACTGGCAGCGTCCGCCGGTACCGACTGCACCTCGAGGACGACATTCAAGGGGAGAAGCATCGTCGAGGGCAAGACCAGGCGGCGCGCCGAAAGGGCTGGCGCTTCTGGCGCGAGTAAACCGATAATCTCTCTCGACGGAGGGTCGGGTCATCTTGTCTTCTTTGGTGCTTGCCGTTTTAGCGCACGGTTTTAATGAGTTTTTGGTAATTTGTTTTCATTTCCTTTGTTTTTTTGATCCCACATTTTCAACAGCGGCTGGCATATTCGGCGTTTTATACCCTTTTTGGCATTTACACTGCATGGCCAACAATCATCTCAGAGAATGAAGGCATATCGCATGTTTTGGCTACACATCAAAGAAATTGGATACGACTTGGACGGCATCATCGCAAGACTAGCATACTTTAGCATGTTGCATCATGAAAGCTACGACAACTGCATTTTGTCTAGATGCAAAACATATAAAAACTCATACCTGAAAATCGCAAGTACTTCACAAGTAATTTCAACAAATGCGCACATGATACGTCGGCATTGTCATGGGCACCTCGAGGGCTCCGCCCTGCATTCACGGTGGTTTCATGGAGACAATCCTCCATGGCAACTGAAAAGTGACAGCATGCATGTCTTACAGTGAAGAGCATCGAGGGCCCAAATGTCTGAGCCGGATGCGAAGGCTCATCCCCGCGGAGGTCTTTGAGGGTCAATGACCTCACGAAACCCGATTTCACTGCCAATCATTGGTCTGTGAGAAGGCATCGTGGCACTGCCTGAGGCTGGGAGGGATGCACCCCGTCGAGTAAGCCTTTCGCCCCGATTAACGGAGCTCCATCGGGACGCTATCGGAGCAAAGCCCGGTTGTGCCCCACTCTCTCGGCGCCGGACGATGGCTTCTATAAAAGGGGAAAAGTTGGGGACATGTCGGTACCTTTCATTGTGACCGAGTGATGGATGAATGGCCAACTATCTGGGGATCATGTGTTTTTTTTTTCTGAGAAATTGCTTGCCTACAAGCCGGGACTTTAATTTGGCAACATAGCTGCCAGCCAAAGAATTGGCCTGCAGCCGGTCAGAGCGATCGATTCTACCATTGGACAAAATTTATACATTCAAGGCAGTTGCAAAACTGTCTTGACTATCTTGTGAGTTTCTCTTTACCCGGTTATCGTTAATACAGCGTGCAGCTCGTGTTTGGGCAAAGCCGAGCATCACGAAAAAAAAAAGGAAATGCTGACATAATGCGCCCCTGGTTGGCATCGACGCGCTAGAGCCCTCATTACACGTCTCCCCATGAGGCGCTCGATGATCCCTCCCCGTCACCTAATCAGCCAAACCTGTTAATCCTTTTATTAATCCTCCTCAAATAAGCCAACTACAGTCCTTCATTACCTCAATCATGACGCGCGCACAGCAAACCATCTCCCTCGCCCTCCTGGTCTCTTCCGTACGTCCTTCTCCCCCCCCTCCCCCCTTCCCCCTTCGCAACAAACACGACGACGACGGACCACGCCGAACCCCCCCCCTCGCTTTGCGCACGATCCCCCCGTCCTCCTGCCACGCTGGCAACTATGCTGACCGAACGATCTTCATTTTTCCTTCACAGCTTTACCTCGCCCTCTACCTCGAGCTGATCCCGCTGCCCGCCCTGGTCCAAGAGCAAATCGTCCCCGTCGTAAGTCTCCTCCCGCGGTTCCCCGGTCGCAGGACTTGGAAAAAAAAAAAGACTGACAGAGTGCGCGCGCACACACACACACACGGCACAGCTTCCCTTCTGGGCTCTCGTTTCTTTCGGCGCGCTTCTCCTGTTCCGTCTCGGCTTCGGCGTGCTCACCTTCAACGACGTGCCCGAGGCGCACAAGGAGCTGATGCAGGAGATTGACCAGGCCAAGGTGGACCTGCGCAAGCTCGGCGTCGACGTCGACTAAAAAACAAACAAACGCAATTTGCTCTTGCTCTCCCGGTCGAGCCGATGGTACGGCAGGCGAATGCGACGAGGCGCTGCGGATGCAACATGTTAAAAAAACGGCATGGTCACGAGAGTAATGGAGGAGGTCGGGCCAGGGCTCATGAGAACGGCTAGCCGCAGGCTACGAGAGCCGGTTACGCGGCACCTAATAGTGAGAGGGGATTACGCAGGAGAAGGGAACATGATGTGCTCTTTCAGCAAAGAGTAATGTTATCGAAAAAGAGTTGCCCTTGAATTACTACTTTAGGCCGGCCCGTTTTCATTAACCAAGAGAAGAAGAACCTGGCTCGGCGGTGATGAACCCGAAGAGGGAGATATAAAAAAAAAGAAATGCGAAAAAGCCCAAACAGATGTATATGCGCCTGCCATTCATGTCATTTCCTCATGTGCATGCATCCCATTGTGAAGAGAAAAAAAATGCAGTATTCAAACACCCGCGTCGACCAGCAAGGCTGCGATCTTGCGCGCGGCGACGTCAACGTCTTCGCTCCCGCGCACCAGATCCTGGAAGAGGCCGCCGAGCTTGCCCAAGCTGCCGCGGCGATCCGCTCTCCTCCCTGTATACATGCAATCAGCACAACATTCATGGAGGCATGTAGAGCACATGTAGAGAGAGAGGGGGGAAAAAAAAAGAAGACTTACACTTTCCAGGTACGCCCTCCAACACGGCCAGCTTGCTCTCCGCTTCGCCCGTCCAGTCGAAGCAAATCTTCCACTCCAGCCGTATGTGCGCATCGTCCCTCTTGCTGCCTCCAGACTCTATCGGTATGTCGTAGGCCTGCTTGCCCATGAGGTACCGCAGGTCGGAGCCGCCGAGCACCACGGCCTTTCGCGGCGGCAGCGCCACCTTTTCGCTCGTCTGCTCGGCTTGCTTGCGCATCGCCGCCGCCGCCTGTGCCGGCCCGCCCTTGGCGAGGACCTCGGCGTCGAGCCGCGCCCACACCTCCGCGCGCTCGACGGCCGCGCGCCGCCACTCGGCCATGGCCCAGAAGAGCATGCCGACGTTGCGCTGCATGCTCCTGTTGCACGGGCCGCCGCCGCCGCCGCCGCCGCAGACGGTGTCGACGAAGGAGCGCAGCTCGGCCGCCGCTGCGGGCTCGAGCGACAGCACGCGCAGCTCGAGGATGGCGAGCGTCACGGGGTTGATGATGAGCTCGACGCGCGCCTGGAACAGCCGCTCCTTGTCCCGCAGCGTGAGGATGCGGCGCTGACGGAACGGGTGCTCCCGCGTGGCGGGCAGCGCAGCGACGCTCGACGTCACGTCAAAGGGGCTAAACACTTTCAGGTAGGCGAGCTCCTCTTCGGCTGACATTTCTATGGGGTGGTGCGATGCAATGTCCTTGCCGTCTTCGGTGTCCGGTACCAGCGTGGCCACGGGCTTGCTAAAGGGCAGCAGGCCTATGGGGTTGAGGGCCGCCATCATGAGCTGCTGCGACTGCGGCTCCGGCGCCGGCGAGTCCGCGGATATCAGCGACCGCCGCAGGAGATCGAGGATCTTATCCTTGTTTCCCGGCGCGGCGTAGCGCCCCGTGTTCTGTGTGCTAAGCAGCCGTGCGTTCTCCTGCGTCGCCAGCTCCAGGTCCCTCTGCAGCTGCGCAAGCTCCTCGCGCAGCGCATTCCTCTCCTTGACCTTTGCAGGGTCCAGCAGAGAGACGTTTCGCGTGGGATCAGGACGTGTCGTGTCGCGCGGGCGTTCCTCTTCCCCGGCGACGCCTACTGCAGGCGGATTCGGTCGGCGCTGAAGCACGTGGGGTGTCGGCACCGGACTTGGTTCGTCTCCCTGGTCGGGCCGCATCGATGGCTGCTTGAGAGGCGAAGATTTTTGCTTTGCTCTTGTTCTCCAGCGTGACGGGGTATTGTGTATGCCTCTAGACGGGGAGGATGTGACTGGGTCTGGTCTGGCTGGTGGCAGCTCTGGCTCGGGTGGGGGCGCGGGCGCGAGGCCAGTGACTTGCGCAGGCCGGGCCGTCCTGGGCACGAATTCGGTATTGGGCGCTTCCGGTTCCTCCGGGCGCGTTGTCTCGGTCGGCGGCGCTATGGTCGTTGTCGTAGGCTGGTCCGGTGGTGGCTGGTGTTGCTGCTGTTGTCCTGGTGGTGCAAGAATCCCTCCACGACGGGGAGCTGCCGTTTGTTCGCGGGCTGAGGTTGTTTGAGCGGCCGTTTGAGCTTCTGCACCTTCTGCGGCCGCCACAGCTTCTCGGCGTTCTATTATTTGAGGGTTATGGCGCATCATGCTGGCTCTAGTTGGCGAAGCATACGACGGCCGGCGCCGTCGCGACCGTGGTGATGTGTGCTGTTCATGGCTGGGGCTCGTCACGTCAGCGGCAGCACTGGTTCGCCGTCGCTTTGGTGAGCGCTCATCCATCTCGGTGGATGATTAATGATGAATTTTTATAATACAGTTTCGATATTCGTCATTCCGTCCTGTGGTCGTCGAAATCGCGTGTTGATGCAAGAATAACGGCCTTGACCCGTCGCGTCCCGTGATTGCGCCAAACAAAAAAGTGGACATGCCGATTCTGCCCAAAAAGGCAAGTCTGGATTGTATTGATAGTGATGGATGTACAGCAACTCTGGAGAATTTTGGAGATTTTGAATATTCTTGGCAGAAAATTGCAGAGTCATAAATCTATGAATCAAGAGACATTTATTTACGAAGCTGCTTCCTTTTCAAATGTGGCGAGTAGTCCGGCTATAAATCGTGGGGGCAAGTCGCGGTAGGCTTCCATCTTGTCCTGGACCACCAACTCGTCAAGACTCTTTTTTTTGTATTCTGGAACTGTCCAGATATCATTTCCTACCAATTGATTCAGCTTCCCTGCTCCCCAGAGCCTGCGAGAGTACCACATGCCTGCCGCGGGACTCCTCTTGTCCAGTGCTAGGTCAATCTTGCGATCAATCTTGTGTAAATCGTGGTGAAATATTTCTGGCTTCTCGCCATACTTGGCTTCTAATGCTTGCGCAATGTCCTGGCCCGTGGGTGACAATTCTGAAATGCCG
Source organism: Cordyceps cicadae (assembly GCA_002968875.1). NCBI lineage: Eukaryota > Fungi > Ascomycota > Sordariomycetes > Hypocreales > Cordycipitaceae > Cordyceps > Cordyceps cicadae. Next base: position 15,898 of record MWMN01000253.1, read on the forward strand.
ATTCTTCTCCCAGCAAGCTCGGAGATGGGCTTGGACGCGAAGAGGGAAGCATATGCCGCCGCAAAATATTTGAGTGTGCTGCCAAAGTTGTCAGTGCGTGTCTTGTCTGTTGCAATGCTACTGTTACTGTATCCAGCGGCTTACCAGAGCGGCAAATGCTGATTTTGGCTATCGCCACTGAAAATCAATCTATTTCCAGCGTAATAAACTCCCAGGACACTGTCCAACATTGATTAGCACAAGAGGGAATAATTTCAACATTTTTGATGTGCCTTCCTTACGGCGTTCGGATTGACATTTCAACCAAGTAGCCGGGCCGTACCAGAGTCATCGCAATCCCTGCACTCTTTGCTGCTTCTTCCACCTCTCGTCTGAGCTTTTTTAGAGGAAGTCTCAATCCCTGCTCATCCAGTTCATGCGACATGGGAGATGGCACGAAAAGCTTGACGCCTGTCTTGGGAATGGCCCTGATGAGCACATTCTGGCGTGCTATCTCTTTGTGTCCGGCTAGCGAGCTGGTGGACAACAATGGTGAGCATCTGCCGTGGAATCGTTTCCGGGGTAGCCAAAAACTTACATGACAATGTCGATGTCTTTGAGCGACTCCGCCACAGAGAATTCATCGTCTATATCAATACTACTCGTTGCAATATTTGCTGGCAGCATGCTAATGTCGGAGGTCGGTTGGTGTAGCACTCGAAGTGGCGCCCCAGAGTTGGCGAGAGCCCCGACGATGGCGGCGCTGGCCCAGCCAAGGTGCCCATATACTGCGATTCGATTGAAATCCATGGTGAGATGAAGGAGAACAGTAGTACTGTATACTGCATACATTATTGAGGACAGTTTGAGTTGCCCTTGACAACGTAACACCGTTATACAGTGCGTCACGTGGCTCCTGTCGAGTGCGCAGGCAAGCCACTTAATACCTCCAGAGTGTTAATTTTAATGTTCTTTAAATATTTTCTAAATTCACCAAAACCACCACTGATGAGTTCAAAGCACAAGATGACGCCGCCTATGAACACCCCTACAAAGTGGCTAAAGTGATTGGTCTCGGCTAACAGCTCTTGCATGGCGGCCGTTTCGCCCCCCCCCCCCCCCCCCCCCCCCCCCCCCCCCCCCCCCCCACCCCCCC
>MWMN01000254.1:0-17498 GCA_002968875.1 Cordyceps cicadae
CCTGCCGGACGACGCGGAGCTGGTGCTCGCGTACGAGCCGGTCTGGGCGATCGGCGCGGCGCGGCCGGCGGGCGACGCGCACGTGCTCGCCGTCGTGGCCGGGCTGCGCGCGCTGGACTGCGTCAAGGGGAGGGGCGGCACGACGCGGATCGTGTACGGTGGGAGTGCCGGGCCGGGGCTGTTTGAGCGCCTCAAGACAGGCCTCGACGGCCTGTTCCTCGGCCGCTTCGCGCATGATCCGGAGCGCTTCGTCCAGACTGTCAGGGAAGTTGCGGAGGCTGAGGTTTAGAGTCATTCCAAATCAGTTAATCCGCCTTGTCTGAGCTGTGAGAGAATTCGATATTTGCCAACTTGCTGCAGGCGTCAATGCCGATGTCATCAACGACCGCTGCATCTCGACCCGGCGGAATTAGGACCGGTACTACAAATTTTTATAATTTCACTCGGAGTCGAAAAGCGGTCAGATCATGTTCTTGCTTTGCATGGGGACTCTCCAATGGCTGGTAATAAGCTTAAAAGTAGCTACGGCGGCATTGTCTACTTGGAACGTGGGCCCGTATAATGAGGGATTACAATAGACACATTAGACTTAAGACGAATTATGAGTCGATATGACTCGGTTCCAGATGGAGTTCGTGTGAATAAATCCTTTTGTAAAATAAAATTGCACCAGGATGGTGCTAACAACGGCGCCGTAATCGGCCCCCGGAATGTCGGCTGGTCTGGCTGCAGCTCGATCTCGACATCTCGATACTGATTCCGTCGCTGCCATTCATATGATGCTATAAAGCAAATGCACAAAAAAAAAATCATTTCTCCCAGTTAAGTAAAATAGTCCCCATCATATCCACTCCCATGAAGCCATTTGACAATCAATTGGCAATCAAATCCCTCTCCTGCCCGCCTCTAAGCGCAACTGCCGTGTTCGGTGTGGAGTGGCGACCGGCTTGGCCCCTCCTTAAACCCCTCAATCGGAGGGGTTGCTTGGTCTTTCTCGGGCTGGTCGTGGATTTGATAGGGTGGCTAAGTGTGGTTATCCAATAAAGAGACTGATTGGGAAAAGAGGAGCATTGATATAAAAAGGCCTCATGGCTGCCATCTCTGTCGTTGCCAGTCCCTCTCTCTTTCACACACATCCATCAGTACAAGGCTGACAGCAACTTGCAACCTATACAAAAGTTCGTCTGCATCTCAGCGGGTGGCAGGTAAATCCACAGGTAAAGAAACGGATAGGCTAACTTCTTCCACACGAACACACAGACAACCCTTTTGGTATTTCATTACCCCCCCAATCCGGGACAATGGCCCTCACCATGATGGCCTCTCGGTGGTATTCTGTCCAGACTTGAGCGATCTTTTCTTCCTCTGCAGGTAAAGTTTTGCAGCATGAGCCGGTGCCTGCTCGTCTCTTGTCCTGCTCCCACTCCGCCATGCGCGGCACTACGGAGCAGGTCCGGAGACGGGCGTGGCTGAGATTATACGGCCTTGACTTGATCTGGATAATACCAGCGAAAGGATCATGCCTCACCCTTAGTCCCTCCCATCTTTTGCAGGACACCATCATCCTAACAGTCACAGGTAACCACCTCAATAAACGTCAACATGAGCCCTCCCGCCGCCATCTCGCCTCCCCAGTACGCCGCCGTGCCCGTGACCAAGGCCGGTGCTGACGGCCATGCCGTCCCCGTGCCCTCCGGCTTCCCCGACACCAGCAGCCTGACCATCGACGACATGCTTGGACAGTGGGACAAGTTCACCTTTGCCCCCATCCGCGAGTCGCAGGTCTCGCGCGCCATGACCCGCCGCTACTTCCAGGACCTCGACTCCTACGCCGAGTCGGACATCGTCATCATCGGCGCCGGCTCCTGCGGCCTGTCCGCCGCCTACGTGCTCGGCAAGAAGCGCCCGGACCTGCGCATCGCCATCATCGAGGCGTCCGTCAGCCCCGGCGGCGGCGCCTGGCTCGGCGGGCAGCTCTTTTCCGCCATGGTCATGCGCAAGCCCGCCGACGCGTTCCTGCGCGAGGTCGGCGTGCCCTACGAGGACGAGGGCGCCTACGTCGTCGTCCGCCACGCCGCGCTCTTCACCTCGACCGTCATGTCCAAGGTGCTGCGCATGCCCAATATCAAGCTCTTCAACGCCACCTGCGTCGAGGACCTCATCACCCGCGCCCCCCGCGACGGCGACGACCCGGCCAACGTCCGCATCGCCGGCGTCGTCACCAACTGGACGCTCGTCTCCATGCACCACGACGACCAGTCCTGCATGGACCCCAACACCATCAACGCGCCCCTCATAATCTCCACCACCGGCCACGACGGGCCCATGGGCGCCTTCTGCGTCAAGCGCCTGGTCAGCATGCAGCGCATCGAGAAGCTCGGCGGCATGCGAGGCCTCGACATGAACACGGCCGAGGACGCCATCGTCAAGGGCACCCGCGAGATCGTCCCGGGCCTCATCGTCGGCGGCATGGAGCTGTCCGAGGTCGACGGCGCCAACCGCATGGGTACGTGTCTTCCGTTCATCACTATCTTGTCTCAAACGTCAACTAACACACGGCAGGCCCTACCTTTGGTGCCATGGCCCTCTCCGGTCTCAAGGCCGCGGAGGAGGCCCTCAAGGTCTTTGACATCCGCAAGAAGGAAAACGAGATCTAAGTCGGCGTGGCATACCGGGCAGAAACAAAAGCACAGAACAAAGACGAGACACAAGGTTCCGCTCTTTATCGTACCTTTGCATTTCACTGTCACTATCTACTCAATCGTTGACCGTGTCGAGAATAAAATCAATTTGTGAATCGTCAAAACCATGCTGCATATCTTTCGTATTGTGACCGCCCTTCTTCGTAAGTTGTCGTAGTATGCTGAAAATATGTACAAGTCGTACGCCGTTCGCCCGCTTAGCTGGTCACCAGTTCATCGTGACCATGTGCACCGGCCAGCGCCGAATCACATCACCCAAGTCCTTGAACAGCGTCTTGATGCCGTCCTCGCGCATGAAGTCCTGCTTGATATTGGGTGTCGCGTGTTCGTGGCAGAGGCGGATGTCGTCGACGCCGCAGTCACAGCCGGCGGCGGCGATGCGGTCATCCCAGACGAGCGAGCCGTACGGCACCAGCGCACCGCGCTCAAACTTGGACCCGAGCACAGTCGTGTCAAAGTAGCCAATGTCCGACGGCCACTCGCCGCCCGTGACGAGCACCGTGGCCGTCTGCAGCCGGTGGCGATCGGAGCACACGATCGGCGGCGGCACCAGGCGCGGCGCAAACGGCACTGCGCCAAACGTGGCGGCCAGCGTGCACTCCTGGTCCACCTTGGACGTTGCGTTGACGTCACGGATGATGTCTTGCGCGAGGATGATGACCGTCTCGAGCTGCGCCATGAATTCCTTCTTGGGGATCTGGCGATCCTGCACGAAGTCGAGATGCAAGTCGACCTGGCCCTTGACGCACCATAGCCGGATGGTGAGAGGGCACTCCTTGGCGCCGGCAGGGACTTTATGGTGCCCGATGGGGAGGTGGTTGATCGTCAGCTCGCGCGGGGGCAGGCTGGCGGCCTCTTCCTCGGTGGCGGGCGGCTCGGTCGCCTGCTCCATGAAGTTCATCTCAAAGTACTTCATCATGGCGGTCAAGTAGTCGGCCGTGGAGCGCGCACTCTCGGACAACCGCGGGTTCGTCGCGCGGCGGGCAAAGTTCCACTGACGCGTTAGCTTGAGCCCGTAGAGGGAGTGGATGAGCGCATCGCGGTTCTCGAGCTGCATGAGGCAGAAGCAGCTGAGCACGATGCACGCCGTCAGCACCGCCTCCTGGTCGGTGCCCGTCATGTCCTGCTTGCCCGAGAGCTTGACGAGCTGCGCGATAGATTTGCTATACTGGCCGAGGGCGAACTTGAAGTGGTCCTGGCGCGTCTGGTGCGCCAGGGCTGTCTTGTCGTGGATGGTCTCGCGCAGCTGCATCGCGGAGAGCGCGAGCGAGGCGTGCCAGAGCACAGGCTGCGCCTGCGCGAGCTGCGGTAGGTTGATCTTCCAAAAGGCCGTATCTGTCTTGCCGGCGACCTGCTTGACGGTCAGGTTGTAGAAGCGGAAGAAGGCCTCCTTCTCGACGCGGCTGGAGCCACCGTAGATCGGGCCCGAGGCGTGCGCGGGCTGGTCAAGTAGCCTCATGAGCTGTTCCGTCGACATGCTAGGTGGTGATCCCGCGGCGGCTGTAGCAGGAGCGTCATAGCCGTCGCATGTACGACCAGTCGAGATGCCTGGATGCATTCAGGTAAGCTTCGCGACAGGTGACCGGGCTTTGGGTTTGGCATGCGTACATTTCTTGCAAGACGGTCTCGCTTCGTCGCATTTCACTCGCCGAATACTATGGAGACATATGAGCAACCCAGAACGATATCATCATGAAGCAGTCTGCAGGCGCAGGAGAGCGTGCAGGTGGACGGACCGACATGTCTTGCACCCTGTTTTGGTCTTGGGTGCCCACTTCCTCAAGCGTTGAACTGTCGTCGGATCCTCTTGGACAAAGACGATGCTCGCCGCAGATGGCTTGCCCGGCGATTTCATCTCGACAGCATGCACGTTTCGCCCATGCAGCCCCTGGTGCTGATCGACTGTGAGGAGGGGCTCGTGCAACGGTAGTTCGCGTGACCGCGCCGGCCGTTCAATGGGCGCGATTGACGAATATGGATGCCAATGGTTTCGGATATCCAACACGTTTATTAGATGGAGATCAGATATGTCGCTCGTTCAATGAAGTGGCCAGAATAGAGCGCCACCCGAAAGCCTCGCCATCTCACAGGTTCGTCATCTCACTCCCTCCCACGCCGCCTCCTTGGGGGCTAGACAGTGCGTGTTTGGAAGGGGATTGCCGCACGTGACTCTGTCAGCATGGAGAATGGAAAATGCGACGTGGGGTGTCAGCCTCTTCTGGTTGGTGAAGCTCAACAGGCAAATCGCACTAAAAGTTATGATTTAAATTGTTCGAGATTTCGGGTCGTGGGTTTACTGTTGAAGATGGAGAGGTGAGAGGTTGTTGTCAACCCCATACTCCATCCACAAACCCCGTTCTGACTCGCCGACTTGCTCATACCCGGGCTCCGAGGAAAATGGTGGAGCCGGCTCTGGCAACACTGCAAGAAACTTTGATTTTAAAACGGAAAAATTATATTGGGGAATAAGGCATAAAATCAAGGTGAATGAAACTAATTCCAAGCCGAAGATAGCCAATAATTCATATCTATCATCATGTGTCGTGTCGTGGTATCCGTCTCTAAAATGCTGCCCGCCCAAAACGCTGGCCGTCTCTTACTTGTTGATAATATACGCTGCGGAAGAGAAAATTGTTAGAAACAGACGCAAACGTACGCATTGGCAAACAAAAGTTCTCACCTAACCTGGCTTCCAGTGTGTTCCACTTGTCCTTCTCCGAGGACAGCAGTGCCTGCTTAGGGTGCTTGGACTGGGCGAGTGCTAGCTTCTTGGTTGTAGACTGGTAGGTGGCTGGGTCGACGAGGGTAACTTCAGATGAGGTTGACCCTAGGTTCGCCATCTTGGACTTTTTGTTGAAGAGTGGCATATTGTACGTATGTGGTGTGAGTATTGTTTCTTGGGCGGCGTGTAAAGTAGTTTTTCTTAGGGGAGCATGTGTGAATGCTATGATCTGTATCGGTAGGCTTGAGACTTTGCAGCGGTTTCAAGATTCAATGAATTGAATATGACGGATCGTCTTGAGTTGTAAATATTATTTATTACTCGACTTCGAGAAAAACATCGCCTTTTATATATTCGTTCGCATCACCGAACCTTCGGCCATCGGCATGTCAGTTCACGCGCCCTTCGGCGAGGGAGGTTTTGTGAATCACGGAATCAATCTAATAAGACTCACTCGGCGATCGTTATCCCCATACAGGTCTCGGCCTGGTATCGAGTCATCAGGCAAAGCATACGAAGAGACAAGATCAAACCAAGCCTTATTAATGTCTCGGCTTCGGCTTCGGAGTGGGTGGGGGGGGGGGGGCTCGCCCGCCTGCCCAATCCCATCCCAGGTCACCCCGTGCAGCCTGGTGAAAGGGCTCGGCTTCGGGGCCTCAGCTGGGGCAACGCGGTGCTCGGCGCGGCTCTGCTATGAGCTGTGCTGTGACCTGGGACGGAAACGAGTAAAAATGCCCGATCGATATTTCTAACGCGACCTCGGAGCATGCCAGAGCGAGACTTGTTATACTTTCCAAGCACGCTATGCTATTTGTAGCTGCCCTGTCAGGGCTGACAGTATCGGAGATGGCGTTAGCGCCGACCCTGCAAGCGAACTTGTACTTATACATACCAATTTGAAGCAAAGGGCTCAGGTAGCAAACACGTACTATTAAAGTCAGTCACAAGTTTTCCTGCACATACAATTCCTGTAGAATATGTAAGGGGTTTTAAGCGCAGAGTTGTGCGTCCATCTCGGGTCGACAAGCTACCATCACTCATAGTTGCGTCACGTCACAGAAAGCTACACTCGCTAGAGCCGGCTCGCCGTTCCAGGTTGGTAATCAGCAGCTGAGGAAACATGTACTGAAGCAAAGATTCCAAACGCGTGCGCATGCCCCCTCAAATGAACCCCACGCGTTTGTAACTCACTATGGTACGAGACAAAGAGACTGTGTCTCTTTGTGCTTTCAGCCTGGCCATGAATGCCGTTTGGTCGCAAGCCGGAATGGCATCAGCCATCAGCTTTGTAATGGGCTCAGCCACGGCCATCTGCATTGCCACCTTGAACCAATATAGCCCCAGCATAGGAAATTGCAAGTCTGACCCGTCGCCCCCCCTTCAGCCGACGGTCAATGCTAATATTACTTGGTCCTGCGGGGAAAACTCCGCACTTGTTAGCACCTACTGCTTAAAAATTCTGTCGCCGCCTGCTATCAAGCGCGAGGGCCACGGGCTATGTTGTGGCCCCTCTGCAAGAATGGTCCTATCAGCCAGTCAATTGTACGAATGGTCCTATTAGGCAGTAAATCTTCATATATTTTGAGGGATGTCCTCTGCAAACGTTCCTTTTTTTTTACTAAAAAATTTGCGGAAAAATCTTGTCCTCACAGCACCAAGAACCAAGCACCCAACGTAGCATATCAATGCGCCACCTTGTCAGCTCCAAAACACAAGACAACGAGATGGTTGCAAGTGGAACTACAAAAGGCCAATCTTGGAAATCCCAAATCTCAGCCAATCCAGATGTCAGCTTCCCTAGCGCGCAGCGCCCACTATCCAGCCGTCTCAAGCCAACGATAGCGCGGGTGGGGGGGCCATAACCTGCCCCTTCACGAATCGACACTTTAACTTTTACTTCGATCCAACCTCAACATACGAGCCATCGTATCGTGATAAAGACTGTACTCGTCCAAGTTGGGCCGCAACCCAGAGGTGCATGGATGACTTGACTCTCAGCACCAATCGGCGTGGTCTGTCTCGATATTCAGCCATCTCTCCTCGCCCACGCTTCGGCTGGCAACAACATTATTGCAGTGTTACACCAAGGCGAGCATCGGCTTCGGAATCTGATGAATCCGAATCCTGTTAGCCATGTCGTCAACCGAGCCCCGCGATGCGGGACCATCCGATCCTCATCGCCTCACAGAGCGGCTGTCTGCACTCATGGCTGCCGCTGAGTTGCCGTCAGTCTCGCAATGGATTGTAGGGCCTCTTCCAGAGATACCGGTCATTTTCGACTTGCTGACTCCAAAATCTACAGAACGATGATGTTCGGCCTGTGGAGAAGGAAAGGAGGACTTGGAAAATGAGGTCATTTCACGATCTTTGTATGGATGTCGCAAAACCAACAGCGCTCTCTCGCGAGCTGTGACTAACTTGTTCTCTGTCAGGGCTTGTTATCAACTGCAACACGACAACCTTCATAACTGGAAGCGCACTCATTCCACTCGGACTTTCCTGGTGGCAAGCCGTTATTTGTATGTAGTTGTCACCGTTGGCTTTGTGCGGCCAGATGCTAATCAAACAGGCATCGTTGTCGGGAACTTGATAGCTTTGGCTGCGATTCTTGCCAGTTCCACAGCAGGGTCCCGATATCACAGTGAGCAGCCTTGGAGTCTGGTATCTGATTGCCTGTCGATGCTAACGTTGATGAAGTCGGGTTTCCTGTCATTAGTCGATCAGTTTGGGGCATGTGGGGATCTCAGTTCACCATCTGGAACCGCATATTTCTTTGTATTGGTATGTTGGAACTTGCCATTGCGTGACTTTGTTCCTTGTTGCTAACTTGAATGCAATAGTTTGGTTAGTGCCTGGAGTCAGGCCGAATGCTCACTTGACACTCACTAAACTCGACATAGGTATGCCTCTCAGTCATGGACTGGAGGACAGTGCTTCCATTTGATTGTCCTAGCCTTGGACCCCAATGTTGATCAACACATTCCCAACACCATGCCAAAACGTGCGCACTTGACGACGGCCCGCTTCATGTCGTACGTGATCTTCTGCGTCATTAGCCTTCCGTTCATATGGATTCGACCCCATAGGCTGCAATGGTTCTTGAACAGCACATCACTCGTTGCCCTCGTCTTTTACATCGCCCTTTTGATCTGGGCCCTCGCCACCATGGGGCCAAGCGGGTTCGGAAGCACGATTACAGAGGACAAACCAAACCCCCCTAGCGGCCCTAATAGCACCACGTGGGTTATGGTCTCAGGTACCGTCGCGACGGTCGGTTCGATTGCGGCCGGTATTCTGAACCAGAGTGATTATACACGCCTAGCCCGCAAGCCGCGGGACGCAAAATGGGGCCAAATCATTGCATACCCAATATACAGTATTGGTACTTCCATCATCGGAATCTTGGTGGTAGCAGCCACGCAAGACCGTCTTGGCAAGGAGCACTGGTTTCTTCCAGGTCTTTTGGCGAGGGTCATCCGCAAATATCCAACGCCAGGCGCCCGTGCTGGCGTCTTTTTTTCGGGCTTGGCATTGACGTTCTCTCAACTGGGAAGCAATGTTCTCGGCAACGCGCTGGCAGGCGGCATTGACTTGTCGGCCGTCTTCCCGCGGTACATCAATATTCGCCGCGGTGCATATATCACCGCAATCATCAGCCCCATTGTGAATCCATGGCGCATGGTAGACACGGCAAGCATCTTCATTTCGGTCATGTCTGCGTATGGCGTGTTTCTCGCACCCATGACAGGAATTATGGTCGCGAGCTATTTTTTCGTTCACCGACAGAAACTGGACGTTGACGACCTGTTCCGGGGCAACCCCTCGAGCAAATACTGGTACAGCCATGGAGTGAACTGGAGAGCCCCAATTTCTGTAAGAATCGCGTCAGCCTTGGTCATATGGAGAGTGGCATCTAATCTGGCATGCGACAGTGGGCAATCGGTGTCGGTCCATGTTTGCCAGGCTTTGTAGCCTCGGTCAACAGCTCGGTCAACGTGCCGGACAGCATTCGAGAGCTGTACTTGACAAACTATCTTTATGGGTTCTTCTCGAGCGGCCTTGTGTTGGTGACCCTACACATGATTTTCCCAGTGCGGGCGGTAGATAAGTTTGTGAAGAACGAAATGACGGCTGCGGAGGTGCAGCGCTACTTTGGCGAGCGTTGGGATGTCAGCTTGGCAGATTCGGGGCGAATGGCAATGGCGAGCATCAGCGATGAGGAGAAACAGTCGGAAAACAGCGTGTCAGACCGCCCAAGAGCTGAGCCAGTCATGATACCGGATACTGGTGAGAGGCGAAGACGCGCCAGGGAGGTCTAGAGATGAACTTTATAAGAGTGGAAGCTTAGAGTCTTCCGACAGAGTTTGAAAGACCTTTCAGTGGTATCTGATCGATTCGAGGTGGTACGTTGACTGATTTTTGAGTAGAGCCGCGTTTGTTGTTTGAAGGTAAAAGTTGGAGGTGTCGGGTCGTGCTGGCTGGGGTGAGCTAATAAAGTACCCCCCGCATCCGATCATTTAGTTAGTCGTAACAACACGGACGTTTCTTTATCATAACATTTTGAACGAGCGTGGGTATTATGCTGTAGTGGAGATGGCAGTCTAGCAAAATAGAAGCATCATTGGCTTGCGTCTGTGTGCCCTCGTCGGCCAACTCTTGGAAGCATTGATTGCCGTATCCACAAGGGGTCGGCACGAGGCGTCCCATGATCGGACAGCTACGAGTGACGGCGCTACGAAGATTTTTCGAGCAATCTCTCTCTGCGTTTGATTTATCTGGCCCTTTTCTGCGGGAGGGGGTACGATGTAAAGTGGCTGTTTAATTTTGGTGTTGAAATGGCTGCAAACGGGCGGAATCGGCCTTTTAACCTCCCTCCATCAGTGCGACCTACATTCCATGTACCTATGTACCTGTGTACATAGTAAACATCTCGGCTGCAAAATACTGTTGCAAGCTCTAATTAGGCACCTACTTGATCCTGGTATCTCTAGCATGGAAATAGGGATCCATGAGCATTGAATCCAGCTCCCCGCAGTCCATCATCTTCTCGCCAAGACGCCGATGCAAATTTCGTGCCTAGCCAAGTCAGCCGATAAAACAGCCTCGCTAACCAAATTAATCCAGAGATAAGGCGGTTGTGGGTAGGTAGGTAGTTAGTGTGCCCACCACTGGTTAGGTACCTAGGCAGGTAAGGTAGCCAACGCCACTATCAACGTACTAATGTACCTACTATCAGCCACTTGGCTTGCCCTGTAACAAACCTGCCCGCCGCTGCCGCCCCTCTCCAGGTCAAGGTCCAGCCTCCACTCCTCTCATCCTTCGGCCAACTTTTTTTTCCTTTCCCCTCAACGTCGCATCTTAGCCTCCTTCTCGCTCGGTCACCTCATCTGCACCACGCCTGTTCATGCTTGGCCGAACTCTTGTTGGCCGAACTCCGTCTCTGGCCGTGATTGTCCCGGCTGCGCTTGTCCGGGGTTTCCCTGCCCGTGTCGCCCGTGGCACGCTCTTGTTTCGGCTGCAAACCATCCGAACATGCACAGTCCTCCCGCCGAGACCCCCGAGGCTGCACCGCCGGCTGATGCAGCCTCAGCTGCTACCATTGCCCGCCGCCGCAAGTTTACCATCCAGAGTAGCTTTGGCCAGGCTCGCGAGCGTCGGAGCCGCAAGAACCGTCCCTGCGATGCATGCCGCCGCCGTAAGACGGCATGCGTCATCACCGACCAGCCGCCATGTAAGTCTTGCTGTCCACCGGTCTTCACTGTGTAACCTCAAATACTGCAGCGTGGCTTTTATTTCCTTGCTCTCATGGCCGGACCCGATCTAACTTCCTCAACCAGGTCGATTTTGTGAGACACGAGGCATCCCTTGTCTATCTTCCGGCACGCTAGCAGACAAGGACACTGGTGCTACCGTAGACGGTGATCAACCCTTGCCAGATGCCGCGTCACCTCATTCAATCTCCGTCTCATCTCCTGCCGACTCGATCAGGCCTGCTCGCCCAGATCTTTTAGCAAACACCACCTCGCGTCCACCCGTAACGTCGTGGCCCACGCCCTCTCACGACAGCCCCAGCTCTTCTTACCACGCCTTCTCTCCATCCAACATCCCCTCACACCAGTCTACAGCCCGAACACCACTTCAAAGCAGTCCCCGTTCTTCTTCACATACGACACTTCCTCCGGCGTTCACTGATAAGGAACGCATTGGTGCAGTGGCCCTCCCCCCTCCCGCCACTATCGCTACCTTCACCAAGGGCAGCACCGAAGGCATGGGCATCTGGCCTACGAATGGACCAGGTCGCATTCATACTCTAGAAGATAATGTCAACAAGACCGCCAACTATATGGGTCCTGCTGCAGAACAAGATACCCACGTTTTGGACTCGTTCCGTTACATGCTTGTCAGCGAGTTCGATGAGATCGACGCTGATTACCTGCAGGTATACTCAGGCAGCTCGCGGCCAAAAGACCCCCCGGTTCATTTCCTGCTTCTGGAAAATGAAGTGCCCGAATATACCAACCGCCCCAAAAGAGAGGCATCAATGGCTATTGAATCAAGAGTCTATCCATATGGGCCCAATCTTGTTCGTTTATACTTCAAATACGTTCATCCTGTGTACCCCGTTGTATCCAAGGTTCGCTTCCTACGTCTCTACAATTCCGCAAAAGAGAAAATCCCTGCATCACTCCGCGGTGCCGTTTACGCCTTGGCAACTGTGTTCTGGAACAGGGACCCGTCCCTCAAAGGCCCTTGTCCTTGGGAGCAACACGAGTTACATTCGCATGCTCAGAGCTCTCTGCGGTGTGAACTTGAGAATCCAAATCTCGCCAACCTTCAAGCATCCCTACTCTTGATTCACATGGCCCCGCCTTGGACCGACACCATAGAGACGCCAAGCATCTGGATACTTGCGGCTCAAGCGGTCTCCAACGCACAGATGAACGGCCTCCATCAAGATCCTGCAGACTGGAGTATAGAGCCATGGGAGAAGAAATTTCGCAAGAAGCTATGGTGGGCTACTTATATGACCGATTGCTGGACTTCTGTCTGCCATGGCAATCCCCCTCATATATATCGTGAATCCTTCAACACGACACCGCCTGATATCGAAGACATTCGTTTTGATGAAGATGTTCCTGAAGATTTGAAACACATGGTTGATCCGGATTCATCGATCTTCCAAGTAGCTGTTGGCCAACGTTTCTTGGAAACGGTTCGCCTAACCAGAATTGTACGCGAGATAATCGATTGCAGCTTGTGAGTTGGTCCTAGTCTACGAAAAACGTCCTATTATTGGGCTAACGATACAAACAGTCTGGTGAATCCGAATGCGAGATATGCACATGGTCCGGACCATGTGCTTCACACACTAGCAGCACAGAAGGAAAAGCTCCGCGAGTGGCCGGCTTTACTCCCTCAATGCTTGTCAACAAAACGAGTCAACTCAGCGCCGGCCGTCCATAACAATTGTATGTTTCCTTTTCGCTCCCAGTTGTGCGCCTATTACACAGACTAATGCATTGCTAAGGCCCCCTACATCTAATGTACCATGCCGCCAAAGTACTATTGTTCCGAGCTATCTTGTCTCCTGCCACAAAGGAGGCGAGAGCCAATCCTAATTCAAGCCTACGCCAAAACTTCCACGAAGCTGTTTATGAGATGCAAACCTTTGCGAAATTCATGGATGAAGTTACGGAGGGGGATCTGCAAGGTTTTTGGGGCCGTCGTAAGTCGCTTCCGTTAAGTACTTGCACACACATGATGCTAACAGTTACCAGTGGGACGTTCTCAGCTTATTTTGTGCGGAAACTTCATGATACACCTATTCATCGTAGCCTCCGGCCCTGACGACATCAAAGTGGCTCACCATGTCCTTCTGAGCTTCCACCAGTCGTTACAACGCCTTGCAGCCACCCAATACTACGTCGGAAAGTTACTTCTTCGGCCTGTCGCCGTACGTGTGGACTCGTTCTTTTCACAAGCCAGTGAGATCATCAGGCGCGGAGGCCATGGATATTGGCAGCTGGACTCTCTCAGAATCATCAAAGACGGTACCCTTTAACCTGGCGCAGGAGTCAGGCGGAAGAATAATTGCAGCATCTATATTCGGGCCTACAGCACCGAGTATACCAGTAACAGAAAATGCGAGACATTTACGAGAATCGCGTGAACAGGCCTTTATGGTCCCACCACTTTGGCTCAACGGAGTAGAACATGGAGCTGCATTAGTGCCATAGCTGGAGCATCAGTGACCACTTTATGCTGGCATATATCCAACATTCTCTTTTTTTTCTCCCCGAATTTCATGTGACACTTTTGACAAGTCACGGCTCTCTAGGTCTCCGTCGCATGTTCCCTAGAATGATTACTTTACACAAACAGCAATGGTAGCAGATACCGGGATGCCGAACCCCTCGTTCCCGTCTGCAGTGACACAAGGCACCACAGCCTCTGCATTGAGCTTTCTGGCTGCATCACGAAAGGCCTCCAGTTCATTCTCCTTCCAACTCTGGTAGAACGGTGCGAGTAACTCCAGCGCCTGGTCGCAGACGGCATCGACGCTGGGCGCCGAATAGTGCAGATCATACCGCTCAACAGTAAGGCTCTCAAAACCCCCCTCGTTGCGCAAGCATGTCTCGACGCATGCGGGGTCAAACCACCGCGGGTCGAACGGCGGTTGCAGGTCCGCACTCGGCCGCGCCCTCTCCTGCGCGGGGCGGAGCACATCGTCGAGGAAGCCGAGACGCGCCCAGGTCGTGACGACGGCGACGCCGCCGGGCTTGAGCGTGCGGTAGATCTCGCGCGCGCCGGCCGCGGCATCCCCGAAGAACATGATGCCCATGTTGGTGATGCTGTGCGAGAAGGTGCCGTCTGGAAAAGCGAGCTTCTCGCCGGGCATGGCCGCCACCGAGTTGCGGCAGCCGCCGTCCGCGGCCAAGGCGGCGAGCTTGGCCGTCGCCAGGGTGACCATGCTCTGAGCCGGATCGACGGCGTGGATCACGGGGTGGCTTTTGGCGGCAACGGCGCCGGAATCTTGCTTGCGGCACTGGGATATAATCTCCTCGGCGACAATGGCGGTGCCGCACGCGTTGTCGAGGACGACGGCCTCGTGTGGGCGTTCGAAAAGGCCGCGCAGAGCGGGCAGCTGGAGGACGTGGCGCGCGACGACGCGGGTACTACCGCCGGTTGCACGCTCATATGCGTCGGCAATCTGATCGAAATGCTGAAGCGGCGAAATCTTGGGGGCAGACATCTTGCTTTCAGTGGGGGAGAATGAAAGGACCACAAAGATGACAGGACTCTACACCAAGAGAGAGAAGGGGGGAGGGGTGATGAGGAAGATGGAAGCTTTTCGTGCTTGCCCAAGGTGGACGCAAGCTTTAATTTATACCTTCGTAGTATTGATCTTGGGCATGTCCGTCAGTTGACCTTGTCTAGCTAGTACCGCCCTTCGATACGTAACGAGTACCTTGATAGGCGGTCTTGCCCGGCTGAGGCGGAGTCTTACGACGCCGTAGTGCCCTTGGATTGAAGGCGTTCCCTGAAAGAGGCCCAAGGCTGCAGTGATGCAGCCTTCGTGTTGAATAGGTGGCCTGCAACTCGGCATGTGGTGACTGCGGGTGCGACTGTAGATGGGTCTCATGCACAAGGTCAGGAGGAACTTGAATGGTGCCCGGAGAGATCTAGCCACACACATTGAGGCCGTTTGAGTGAGATTGTTAAACGAGCCAGCAAATAGTAGGGCGGTGGCTTCTGCTATTTCACCTGAGGCGGCGTTCTCTCTGGGCCATGTGTTCACGCCGTCTTCCCCCAACCGGAGCTGATCTAGGCGCAGCACTGACGTTGTACTCTGTCGATTGTAGAAGTCACTTTATAGGAGATCTGTGAAGGGTTTGATTCTGGCAATGCTACCATCTCAAGATCTTCAAATCACGGATAGCGAACTGGCGAAATCAACAACTTACCCTACAGGGGCCGCGATGGTCGGCTATTTTCCATAGACGTGAGATATCCGCGCCTGACGCCTTGGTATTCCTCCATGCATATCGCTATAAGATGTGGAAAATGCACTTGCTATTAGCAGCATTGACGAATAATTCAAATGCTTGCTCAGCTATATCCAGATCTATGATGGATACCTTTGTCGTTACTCATACATTTCTTGCTAAGTCGGGCATGTCGGCCGCTCGCCTTCGCGAACTCACATCGCCAGCCGCCCATATCGCCCGTCGCCACTTTGACACTTGAAGTGCCTGAGCTGCTGCCCGCAGAGAGTATTAACGTTCTTCCTCTTTACATTCCCCTTCGCATCCAGCGACCATGGCATCAAGCGAGGCGGACAAGAGACCACCTTCCGATGTCGCAGACTCCGTCGCCAAGTCCACGGACGCGGAATCGAAGCCCGCGCCGAAGTTGTCGGACCACGACTTTAAAATCTACAACCAACTGGCCGTCCGCATGGACTATTTTGCAAGTTCCTTTCCAACCGTCTTAACCCCCCTTCCCTCCATTCTCACTAACACTATAGGATTTGAAAAAAAGCACGAAAACTTCCGCCGTGCCTGGATCCTCCTCTGGACGTACGCCACCACCGCCAAAGCGCCCGGGCGGCCTCTCCGCCGCGCAGCTCGTCCGCGCGGGCCTCGAGTTCGGCGAGCACCTGACGCTGCACCACGGCATCGAGGAGCGGCGCGTTGTTTCCCTGTGCTGGCGCGGCGCATGCCCGCGGCGCTGAGGGGGGAGGATGGAGTCGTTGGGGGGGGGGGGGGGGGGGGGGGGGGGGCCCCGGGAGGGGGGGGGGGGGGGGGGGGGGGGGGGGGGGGGGGGGGGGGGCGGTGCTGTGGGAGCACCTGGACGAGGAGGTGCGGACGCTGGGGCGCGGAGAACATGGCCAGGTACTGGACAAAGGAGGAGGTGATGAGGATGCGGTGGTGATGGTGGGCTTGGGGAGACTGGTGCGTTGAGTTTCGAAAAGTGGGAGCTTTGCAGGAAGAAAGAAACTCTTCATGGATGAGCTTTGCAATGAGAAACTCTGCGTCGGTGAGTTTTGCATGACAAACTTCTGCGCGGATACGACTGGTCTCATAATTTGTAGGCATAGTTGTAGCTTCAATTTGTCCACCTTGATAGGATAGATACAACGGGCATTGCTTCCCAAGACTCACCACAGGCTAGCAAAGATTAATAACATGAAAATCGTCCTGCAAAGAAGTGGAGGAAAAAGAAAGTAGTCTCCAAGACCCAGAATCCTCATAAACCCGGATAATATTTTGCAACGTCACCAAACGTCCCCGCAACATTGCATCTGCAGCTGCACGTCGCCACACATACGACTCTCTATATAGTCACACCACTCACACCCATCTCTCTCCTCTCCCACCTCTCCTCTCTCCCGCCCCCCCCCTTCCTTCCTTCCCCGGCTCACGCCGTGCTGCGCCAGAGATCCCGCATACCGCCCGTCGCCGGATACAGCGCAAACAGCGGAACCAGGAACTCCGGCAACAGCCCGCCCGGTGTGCCCCAGTGCATCGTCAGCGGCGCCCACGCCACGTTCCTGTAAAACGCCTTGCGCCAGCCCTCCTGCCAGCGCCGCCTCTCCTCCGCCGTCTTGACCGCGCCGCCGCCGGCCGACGCGGACAGCTTGCGCCCGCGCTCCACCAGGTGCACCGCCGCCTCCATCGCCACGTACGCGCCCCAGAAGCGCACGCTCAGGATCGCCAGCCGGCCCTGCGCCGGCCCCCGGATCGGCAGGATCTTCTTGCTGCCCAGGTACGCCGCGTTCTCGCACGCCTGGAACGCCACCAGGCACAGCACCTGCGCCCACGCCACCAGCCCGTCAAACGTCCTCTCCGCCGCCTCGTCGCTCAGCCGGTCCTCCCTCTCCTCGCCGCTCCGGAACGTCTTGGCCGCCAGCGCCTTGAGCGCCGAGTAGAGGCCGAGCAGGCCCCAGAGCCGGCCCATGGTGCGCATCTCCGAGATCATGCCCGAGTACGCGAGCAGCCGCTGGGCGAGGTCCAGCGCGGCGCGGATCGCGGGCGGCGTCGCGGCCGCGGCCGAGCCCAGCACCACCGTGG